>CM019235.1:1936037-1972937 GCA_009741485.1 Malurus cyaneus samueli | reverse complement strand
ATGGATGGATGGATGGATGGATGGATGGATGGATGGATGGATGGATGGATGGATTTGGGATGGATGGATTTGGGATGGATGTACAAAAATGGATGGATCCATGGATGGATGGATGGATGGATGGAGGGCACCCTCTGACAGCAGGAGGATGTATCGGGGTTTCAGGGATGTTCTGAGCAGCCCCGGTGCCCCACAAAGCTCCCAACCCCTCAGATGCTCCAGTGCCACTCCGGGATTCCATCAGGGATCGGCAGCTGCCCCCTCCAGCTCCCCCTGCCCATCACTGGCTGGACAAGGGACATCCAGCTGGGGAATGTCCCCGCAGGAACGGGGACAGAGGTGGCACCTGCAGGGTGCACATGGGAGGTGAGAGAGGAGGAGGAGGAGGAGGAGGAAGAGGAGGAGGAAGCAATGAGCTCCCCGCATCCTCCAGGTCACAGCCAGGCTCTCCCCTCCCGGCTCCATTCCTTCTCCCTCGTACAAATCCACGCCCTGAGGCAGAGCCAGGGCAAAACCGGGGAAGGGGTGGGGAGGGAATCAGGAACCACCCCCGTGGCGGCCCCGGGGACATCGACCCGCCGTCCTCAGCGCTGGAGGGTGCAGGAGGTGTCAGCCAGGATGTTCTCCTCCAGGACTGCTTGTCCCAAGCTTTTCTCTCCTCTTCTTTCCCGAGCTGCAGGGCCTCCCTGCACAGGAGGAGCCAGGTCCTTCCCTCCTCCAGACTTGGACTTTGAAACTCAAAGAAAACGACCCCAAAAGCAGCATTTGAACCCGCAGGAATCCTAGACCCCAGGGCCTTGCATCGCCCTGGGGCTGCTCTTCCTGATTTCAATCATCTCAGCCTCATTTTGCTGGTTTTTTCCCCTTTTTTTTTTCCCCTTTCTCTTCTTGCTGACACCTCCTCAGAGCCTGGCTCTGGGGGGTTATTATTGCTTGTGCAGGACACCCATGGGCACCCACGCTGGCAGATGCTGTGTCTTAAATCCACGAATGGGGAGCTCTCAAGGCACATCTNAGCCCCGCGTAACCCAACTCCACTTTTGGTCACTCCTCCGGCCATCTGATCCTCCGAGCAGAGCTCGGGCCGAGCTGGGGTTGTTTTTTCTGGCAGATGGCGAGCGGGAGCTGCAGCCCCGAGCTCACCTTCCCTGCCAGCCCTGCCACCCCACAGCCCCCACCCATGGGCGCTCTGCCGGACCGCTGACCCCTCGGCAAACCCCACAGCGGGGTTAAAAGGTGCTGGAGGAGCCATTCCCCACAAATCCAGGCGGATTTTGGAGCTGCAGAGACTCCGAGTCCCCTGCAGGGCCACCCACGGTCCCCGTCCGTGCCGGGCAGAGCCAGGCTGGTTATTATTAACCATTTTTGTTATTATTATTAGGGTTATTAATAGCTCGTTACTGCTCACCCGGCCCCCGGGGGAGCCAGGGCAATTAAGATCCGGAGCAAGGCCTAGATTGAGGCTCTTCTCCTCCTCGTTTAATTTATTTTTAAAAATAACAAGCTTGCCTCATGCAGGGCTGGGGACAGAGCCAGCAGAGCCCCGGGCTGAGGGGCTGTGGTGGGGGCAGCACAGAGGAAACATTTGGGAAAATTTGGACAGTTTAGACAATTTGGATAATTTGGACAATTTAGACAATTTGGATGATTTTGTGAGTCCCTGGAGCAGCGCCCTCCTTCCCTCCCTCCCTTTTCCCTACTTTCCCACCATGGAGTGACCACAGAGCCCATCCTGTGGCACAGAGGAGCTGCTGCTCTCCAGACACACCAAACTGGGACTGCCCAGAGCGGCTGTGGCTGCCCCTGGATCCCTGGCAGTGCCCAAGGCCAGGCTGGACATTGGGGCTGGGAGCAGCCTGGGACAGTGGGAGGTGTCCCTGCCATGGCAGGGGTGGCACTGGATGGGCTTTGAGGTCCCTCCCAACCCAAACCATTCCAGAATTCTGTCACTCCCGCAGGTGGGATTTTGCTCCCTCTCCATCCTCCAGGAGCAGCTGCTCCTCAGCCAACACAATTTCTCCCTTTTTTCTGAATAAAGACCAAAAAACCAGCCCAGACTGACATTTCCAGGCTCCCCTGCTCGAGCACAAATACCTCACTCAGGGCGAGGTCACGTTCCACCCTTCTCTTGACGTGCAGGACGTGAAACGATCCCACTGAGCTCTGCCCCTTCCAGCACCCACTGCTGCTGCTCCACGCCTGGTCCGGGGTCTGGATGGGGCCAGAGGCACCCAGGGGATCCTCCCGGATTCTTCCAGGGGTGCAGGGAACCCCAGAGGAGGTTTGAGACCCCAAAGCAGGGAGGGAGCAGATGGGGCGATCCCAAACACGCTCATTTGGGACAATTAGAAAGCGATGGTGGGACCCTCATCCTAAAAACACCAACAGGGGTAACACCAGTGCTCTGTCCCACGGGCATCAGGAGATGCCAATTCCTGTGCCAGCATGTCCCAAACTTGGCACGAGACAGGAGAGGGCTCTACCAACACCAGCAGCAGCCAAACGCCATCAGGAACAGCCCAAGCGCTGTTCATTATTCTTCATCATCATATAAATATGCTGTAGAACATCTCAACAAGGGCAAAGTGCTTTTTTTTTTAGCGGAATGCCCAAAATTATCGCTGGAACCCGGAGATGCAGCACAAGTAACCGGGGGTGAGCAGTGAGGGGGTGCCGGTGGGGATTCTATTCTCTCTTCCCCGTTCCTGTGGCCCTACAACTGGCTGTCAGGGCTTTGAAGGCCCGGGATGGATTTAGGGAAACTGATAAAACTGATTTAAGGGAAACTGAGCTGGGGGAGGTCTTGGGATGATCTGCAGGGAAAGGTTTCTCTGTCCCAGAGGTGCTGCACTGCCCAGGCTCCCCAGGGACTGTTCCGGCCTGAGCGGCCAAGCACAGGATGCCCAGGAGGATTGATCTGATGATGCCTGAGGGTCTCTTCAGCCTCAGGATATTCCAGGATTTCCTGGTGTGCACCACCAGGTAAGTTCTTATGCTTCCACCACAGGCGAAGAAAAAAACCTGAAAAAACTCCTAACCGTACTGGAAAATCCATTTTCTCCGTGACGCTGCGTGCCGGGCTCTCTCCAGGAGTGTGGAATGTACCTCTTGGATGTCTGCCACCTCTGGGTGCCTCCTGGCAGGAGTGGAGGGTCCAACGCGAAGCAGACAGGGGTGCAGGGGGAGGGATGGAGCCGCGGGAATGGTTTGCTGAAATCCCCGGGAGGGCTGGGATGTGGCCTCTGCCGCCACCTCGTAGCCACGGCAATACACAGGAGGGACAGGGACAGCAGGGCTGGGGCCCGCCAGAGCCTGACAGATTGAGCCCCATTTCTGTGCAGCACTGCCTGTGCAGTGGGGGGTCCCGCTGGGGCAAGGACGGTTTGGGTGGAGCAGGGAGGCAAACCCGTGGCAGAGACTGCTCCGTGTGTCCCGCCAAGGGTACCGCAGCTTGGTTTATTTTGTTTTTGGAGTTCAGGGCTGCTGGGCAGAATCTTCTCCCCGCCAGCCATGTCGGGGTGCTGCCTGGGAGCACTCGCACATTCATGCAAGTGTCATGGGAGGCTGCTGTCCCCATGGGGTCAGGTAAGGGGTCACTGGAAATCGGGATTGTTTAGAGCCACGGGCACAGGCTGTGGGGAGGCTCTGTCCCTCGTGTGCCCGGGCAGGTAATGGGTCACGAATCAGGGCGTTGTTGAGCCACTGCCACATCCATGGGCACAGCAGCATGGGGAAGGCTGTCCCACCTGTGTTGCCCAGGGTCAGGGAAAGCGGTCATGAATCAGGGATTTTTTAGAATCCTCAAAATTTTGTTAATAACCTCTAACAAGTTTTTGGTTAGCAAAGAACCCCAGACATGGGAGCCCAGCGATTACCCAATTGCTGGCTGACCACATCCCCCATGGCACACTCCCAAAAAGCGTTTGAACACTTCCAGAAGCTGCTGACCTGCCACTACTCCGCTGGAAAACTGTCTGATGCCTGGCACGCCAGTGACGAAATTTGCCCTGTACCTGATCTACTGCCTGTGAGTGGACTTAATAATTACTGGAGGATAATTGAAATGGCCCTGAGCGATCTTTGCTGTGCTGGTCCCTCGAGCACCCATCACCACAGCGGGTAAAGCTGGCAAGCCCAAGGAGGCGTGAGAGGCTAGCTCCAGGTTTTATTGAACGTATTTCTTCGTAAAATGCCATTTATTGGTGACCGTGTCACAATTGTCTCTGGGACAGCGCGGATCAAGGAGCTGTAGGTGTGTCTCCTTTGCGAGGAGGGTGAGGCTGTGGAGGTGGCTTTGAGTGTTTTTTAAACAGAACACCTCATCCGGGAAGGGTGGGAAGTTTTGTGCAAAGTCTGAACCCCACAAACTTACTTGTGGATCAATCAGCTGTAAATGGGTGTTTGGGCTCCCATCCAGCTCTCTTCCAGATGCCTGATAACCAACTCAGACTATGAATCAAAAATTGTTTGAGGGTGTTAAAACCACACCCGTGCTTGGGAATTTTGGTCCCAAACCAATGATGGCTGTGAGTGAAGTGGTTGGTGCAGAGTTTTCCATTTTTTCTTCTGGGTTCTCAGGAACCAGTGACTTTCACGAGAACCATGTTGAAGGTCTTTGGAATGGTTAGTGCTGCCATAACTTGGTCAAGTACAAGATGCTTTACATACTCTTGATTATCAAATACCTGGTGACCTGAATTATAACTTTAAATTTATATACCTATAATAAGCTTTAATAGCTCTATACCTGGTTCATAATTTCTATACAATGAGAGTTAATTAATGGAGAGTTAACTAATGGCAAGTAAGCAACAACACACCGGTGGAATAGAGTGAAAAATACATGAATGTAGGATGGGACAACAACAGAGCACTAATGAGCGAATGGCACAATGTAAGCCAATTAGCACAAATAGAGATTTAGAACAGTTAAGATCAGAAATCCAAAGATACTCCATAACTGTCATGTACTTGAAAGAAAGTAAAAACTCAGATGTGAGGAAGACTTAGCTTTGCGCAGAAGACCCAGACCCCCAAATGGAGAATCGCACAAGTGCAGTGCAGAAAATGACATTTATCATGAAGTATCCTAGTAAATTCAGTTCCAGTAGATATATGGATGAAGTTGTGCTGACAATAGCATTATTTACCGTATTTGTAAAATAATCACGACACTGGACAAAAGGTGGCTGAGTTAATGCTGAAAAATCCCCACAACCTCAGCACTGCAATAAAAATACCTGCTCTGAAACACTGATCGTAGAGGTTTAAATAATATACAGCCTATCTTTCCAGCCCTTCCTGGAATGGCCCTTACAAAATAATTTGTTCAAAATTCGTCCAGGATAGGGCAGATAACCAGCCTCCTCTTGGCTCTTGGCTTGAGGAGAACCGACCAGGGTGGTTAGGAGCGGAGAGCACCTGAGTGACCTGGAAAAGACGTCAGAACCCCTGTGAAGTACTGACAGCACAGCCACTCCTCCAGTCCGGGTCGCCCCCCAGCCCAGCCAGCTCCGCAACAGCCCAGCAGCCAGCAGAGCCCTCTGAGTGCAGCAGCCCCGCACAGCGCCAGGCTCCTGCCGCTGGTTGGCAAAGAGCTGCGGGCGTGGGTCCCAAAGCACACTCAGCAGTCCACTGGCCTGCGCGATGGCACCTCTGCAGGATCCCTGTGCAGCCAAGCAGCGCGGCCAGGCGCCTCAGCCCCGCATGAAATGGACAGCGAGGATTCGGGGAGCCTGGCGCGCTGAAGCCAGGATGTTCCCAGAAGATGTCACATGCAAGATCGATAGATCAGCCGCCCACGTCATCTCGGCCCGCCGAGGGGGAGGGCGGGCCGCTCCTGCTCCATCCCGACCTGGCTGCTGAGTAGGTCTCGCCTCTCCTGCACCTGAAAAAAGCTGCTGATGAGCAGCCGGGAAGGGACAGCCCCAGCGGCTCCTCTGGCCTCGTGGCTCGGGAGAGACGCGGGCACTGCACCAGCAGCAGGTCTCGGGGCACAGTCGCCCTTGGGGGGGCCAGGCTGCCCCCAGCAGATCCCAGCCCATGCAAAGAGCGGCAGACAGGAGGCAGCTCAGGGCGCTCGTAGTGCCCGGGCTGCTCCTGTCAAAGCGTGGGCTCTTCACGAACTCGCCACGGGTCGCTGGGCACCTCGGCACATAACGAGCACCTCACGACGGGCTGGGGGGCGACAGGCCGGCTCCCTCGCGGAAGGGTCCGACTGTGGCTTTCCCAAGGATCCCGGAGCAAGCAGCTCCCGAGGGAAGCGATCGGTGAAAGCGCCCGAGCAGCGCTGGAATGCGTGCGTCCACGAGCTCTGCGCGCCCAGGTTGAGTCAGCAGGCTGGGGACCGCGGGAACACGGACAGAGCATGGGGGCCACCAGCCCTGCTTGACCCACATGTGGGTCCTCTGAACCCAGGGGCACAGCCATGGTGGTTTTGAGCAGGAACTGGACGTCGGGTGTGCAGCCCCACTAGCTGAGAGCTGCGGGAGCTCCAAGCCCTCTCCTCTCCGCCAGCTCGCTCACCCCCGGAGCTATCCCAGGACAGTGCCCCAGCTAGCAACCGTGCCTCAGCCCACGGAACTGTCCTCCTCACCCAGCCCCTCCGCAGCGCCGCTCGTTCAGGCAGATGCGAAGCGGGCGCGGCAAGGGATGTGGCCGCGCTCGGTTCCGCGAAAGCCGACTCCGGACTGCAGAGCCGTCCCTCTGCACCACCCGTTTTTGTTTTTTTTTTTTTTTTTTTTTGTTGGTTTTCTTTTCTTTTTTTTTTTTTTTTTTTTTTTTTTTTTTTTGGCCCCGATTCCCTCCTAACTTGGCTGCAACTGCAGCTCTCTGTGCTCGAAGGTGAAGCCCACCCTGAAGTACCAGGCGTCCCGCTCTAGGCAGCAGGGCCGGGGTCAGGAGGGAGGGCTCCCCAGCCCTTCCCCGCCAGCTCCACCTGCAGCAGCTGCTGCCTGTCCTTCGGGCCCCAGCAGCTCCTCCTGCATGCGAGCCGACAGCCGGGCCAGGCGGCCTCCATGGCACCCCAAACACCCGCACAGAGCCCGGCCGGGCTCTCCGGAGCTCCCCAGCTCCCCGTCCGCTGTCCCGAAAGTTCAGCTCTTCAGCTGGCCTGCTCTGGGGGCTGCTCAGGCAGCGGCTCCCCCAGTGCTTTTGAGGATTTGCTCAGGAGTTTTTTGGGTTGCCCAGGAGGGTCTGTAGAGCGCGGGCAGCCCCCTCCCCGGCCGCGGCTGGGCCGGGGGATGCTGTAGAGATGCTGCCAGCCTGGGCTCGGGGTCGCCACGGCAGCGGTGGAATGATCCCGGCTCCGGGAGGGACTCGGCTCGCTGGAGCTGACTTTTTGGGCAGCGGGGGAGGCGGGGTCCGGGTCGGCCTCGAGGAGGGGTCCCCGCGGCCTTCCCCTCGGCTGGCCTTGCGGGGGAACGAGGTGGGCCCGAGCCCCCTGGAGGGAGGGACAGATTGAACGGTGGCCATGGCAGGGCGACAGAGTGGGAGCAGGAGATGGGAGGGATGGAGGATGGGATGGGATGGATGGAGGGATGGATGCGATGGGAGATGGGATTGGAGGATCCATGGGAGGATATCGATTGGATGGGTCCATGGGATGGGATGGAACACAGGCGTTGTTCTTGCCCCCCCCGGATATTTTCAGCCCCCCAAAATTCCCCCCCCCCGCCACCAGGATAATTCCCAGGCCCTGATTCCTGAAAGTTCCCCCCCCCTTGGATAATGTTCCAGCTCCCCCGAATATCCCGCCCCCCAATATTTCCCCAGCGCCCCAGATTATTCCCAACCCCCTGGGCATTCCAGCCCCCCCGGATATTCCACCCCAAACACACCCTACACCAGCCCGAGGTGACAGCTGGCACTACAGGGGGACGGGACAGCAGAGGGGTTCCTGAAGGTGCCACCACCCGAGTGACACCGCGGCAGCGCAGGGGCACAGCAGGGTCACGATGTCACTCACCCACATTGCTGTAGAGTGAGGCAGACTGGGGGACCGAAGGGGGCATTCTCCCTGGCGTGTCCGGTCAATGGGGGTGGCCGCCCGGGGACAGCCAGCCCGGCCTGGGGCCTGCTCGGCGTCACCCTGCGGCTCCGAGTCTCCCTGCGGGGCCGGCCCCGAGGAGGAACACTGGCGAAAAGGGGAAGTGTCGGCCCGGGAGCCTTGGCGGGCGGTTTGGGAGAAACCGGGAGTTTGGTGGCGCAGTGACTCCAGCTGCCGCATCGCGAAATCCTGGGGGTGGGCAGGCTGCTCCGTGTGCGATGGTTCCCACCTGCGTGGGACACAGCCATGAGCGCTCAGGGCGCGGTGTCCGGCCTGGGGTCCTGTCTGAGTGACCCTGAGTGGACACGACGGTGGGAGAGCGGTGGACAAGGCAGGAAAGGCCTGAAGGTCCAGGTGAGGGAGAACAGGGATCTGGGCAGGAGAGGAGCAGAGGGAGCCCGAGAGCAGGAGGGCACGGGGTGGGCGCTGGGTTTCCTTTCCCGTCCTGGCCGGCGCTAACACGACGGTGCGCCACTGGGGTTATCAAACTCCCGGGCTTTCTCGAACCTCCCGGCTGTGCGGTAAGGTCTCCCTGAGCGGGCCAGTGCCCCCTCAGTGACCCTGTCCCCCTCGTCCCCCCGGTCACTGCCCATCCCAGAGCTCTCCGGCCCCGTTCACAGAACCCCTCGGTACCCTCGAGCTCTCCCTGGATGCAGCGGGCCGATCCCGTCCCGCGGGCATCCAGCTCCACATCCCGGCGCCTCAGCAGCTCCCGGGGCACCCCGGCCCCTCCCGGCGCTGGCCAGGGGCGAGCCCGGGATCGTCTGCACAGTGCGCTGCCGTCGGCCGCGGCAGGAGTGCCTGTCAAAGCTGCTCCGTGCGGGCTGAAGGAAGCCGAGGGTTTGGCTGCGCTCCCGGCAGCTCCCCGGGTCCCGGAGCCCCGCAATCCTGGCAGCGCCCGGGCGTGGCCACTCGACCACCGTCGTGGCCACTGCGGGTTGTGTCCCCTGAGCTGTCCTTTCCCGTCCGATCCTGGTTTTGGGGATGGGCTTGCTGCTGCTGAGGAGGGATGCCCCATAACCCCCTCGCATCACAGAATTAATCCCTTTTTCTCCAAGTTGTTCTCCGGTGAGTGTAGCAAGGAGGAATATTGTATTCTCTTCCACAAACCAAGGTTTTATGTTCAATTCCCATATTACGAGCTGGGCTCGATGATCCTGTGTGCCTTCCAGCCCACGAAGATTGCTCTGATCTGTTTTTGTTGGATTTCCTGCTAGCCATGCACGAGAGGAGCCCAATCCTTTGGGAAAACTTTTTTTTTTTGTCTCCCAGGCTCAAACAGCACCAATGTCGAACCATCTGCCTGAAAAACAAAAACAAACAGGGAATGGGAAATAAATGCCATGGAAGGGAGCTGTGGGTCTCCTCCCATCGATATTTACCCCATAGGAAAAGTCACTTTTAAACACTCTAAACCCCAAATTTTCATTATTTCCTCTCTTCTGGGTCACTCAGTGAATGCCACCTCAGAGGTGCTCACATGGGATCGGGCGGGTTCTGTGTGGCAGCCAGCTGCAGGGATCTCTCCTGGGAGCAGCAAATTGGGATGAGCAGCTTTGGATTGATGGATTCCAGGGAAATCCAGAAAAAGAAAATTTCACAGCTGTGAGTCCAACCATGGAGTCCAGGACGGCGGGACCCTGACTCCAGGGCTGTTGAGGGGCTGGGATGGGACTCGTGGGGGCTGTGAGCGCAGCCACCCCTGTAGGGAGACACAGCTCCCTCCCCATGGTTATTTCCCTGTCCCGGTTCCCAGCCAGTCGGGGGTGTCTGTGGCCGGGGCCGCTCCTAGGAGTGAGGAACCGATAAAAAACACCTTGGGGCTGAGTCACGCCTGATCAGCTCCGAAGGAGGCGAGGGCCCTGGGAGGGGACAACCAGCACCGTGCACCCCACTGCCACGGCAACCTGGACTGGTTTGGGATGGAAAGGAATCCTTAAAGGCCCACCCAGTTTGCCACCCCTTGCCATTGGGCAAGGCACCTCCGCTGTCCCAGGCGCTCCCAACCACATCCAGCCCGAGGCCTGGGCACATCCAGGGATCCAGGGCAGCCACAGCTCCTGGCGAATCCATTCCGGGTCCTCACCATCCCACAGGAAGGATCGGTTAAAGCATCACATTTTTCCTCTGAATGAATTATACATACTTTAAAATAACCAAAGAGTAAAGAACATAATTACAGAATTCCTGCAGAACAGCTGGCCAGGGAAGAAGGAATTGCCAGGAATTTGCTTTTTCAGCTGTGAAATCCTCATTTGTCTGATCACAACCATAGGGAAAGCCCACGTTTTGAAGCCACCCCGGCCGTAACGAGACGGTGCTTCCTGCTTCTAGACTGGTAAAACGCTGATCGTAATCCTCTGAGCCACGGGCAGCCCTGGAGCCTCTGCTGAGGTTTGCTGCTGTTCCAGGTGGGAAAGTGGCCCTGATGGCACCGATGGCTTGATGGCACTGATATATTGATGGCATTGATGTCCCTGATTGGCGTCCGATGGCATGTGTCCTCTGGCAATGATTCCCTATGGCATTGATGCACCGAGGCATTGAATGGCACGGATCAGTGATGATGGCCCTATGGCAACCGATGGCACTTGATGGCACTGAATATCATGAACATGTGATCCCTATCGCATTGATGGCCCTTATGGCATGATGGCACTGATGGCATTGATGGCTCGACGCGTATGGCATTGATGGCGAGTCCTGATGTCCCTCGATGGGCAATTGATGTCCCTGTATGCATGGAGTGGCACCGATGTGCTTTTGATGGCACTGATTCCCTCAATGCATTGATGTCACTTATGCATTGATGGCACCGATGCACTTGATGGCACTGAAGTGATGATGGCCCTGATGGCAACCGAGGCATTGAGGCACTGATATATTGATGACATTGATGTCCCTGACGCATCGATGGCATGATGGCCTTATGCATTGATGGCACTGATGGCATTGATATATCCTAATGTGTCCTGATGTCCCTGAATGGCACCGATGGCACTGGATGGACGATGCATGATGGACCGATGGCACTGATGGCCTGATGGCATTGGTGGCACTGAGCAGGGATGGGGCCTGATGGCACGATACAGATGCCCGATGATTGGCGAAGCATCGATGGCCTGATGCATGTGACACTGATGGCACGATAGACTTGATGGCATCTGATGCACTCGATGGCCACTGATGCATTCGGCACTGATGGTCAATTGGGTCTGACACTGATTGTCACCGATGGCCATAATAGTATGTGATGTCGATGCACTTGATGGCACATGATGCACTGATACCTTGATGTCCCTGATTGTCCCTGAGGTCCCCATGGCATCTGAGGCCTGCATGCATTGACATCCCTGAAGGGCACCGATGGCACGATTCCCTGAGTCACCGATGGCATTTGCAGGCTCTGGTCCAGGACCACCGAGCCCCCCTCCTGGATTTGGGGCACTGATGCAGGAAGCTTTCTTTGCTCCAGCATTTTTGGTTTGTGAGGAAATCGCTTTCTCTCCCCGCTGGAGATCTGCAACCACGCAGCCTCAGGAAAATTGTGTTCTTTTAGTTTTTCATTTTTTTCAATGTCTTTTTTGTTTCGCCATTTTTTCCATGAACATCCTTCCTCAGCCCGGGTGGATGCTCTGGGGTGACCCGTGGGCCACTGAACCCACTGGGCACTCTCAGAGCCTGCTCCCACCCGGCACCGTACCCCAAAAGAGCAGGGGGTCTCCCACGGTGTTCCCCTGCCACTGCGTGCGAAAGGAACTCTCAGCCACCGTACTCGAGCCAAAACGCATTTTGAAGCAGGAAGTGAGCGAAAAACCCCAATTTCCTCCTTCCTGCCTCGGTAGCTCCTGCCCGGTCCTTGGGGGCTGCAGCTCCCCGGGTGTTTGGCACCCAGGGCCACCCTTCCTGGAGCCCCGGGATGGGCGCTGGGAGACCCCCCCGGACCCCAGGGAATGCGGGGAGGGTGGGATTTGGGGCTGGAACGGCCCAGGGCTCGATTCTCCAGCAGATGGAGGCATTGCTTTGCTTTGCTTTGCTTTGCTTTGCTTTGCTTTTTGCTTTGCTTTGCTTTTGCTTTGCTTTGCTTTGCTTTGCTTTGCTTGCTTTGCTTTGCAGCGCTCCCGGCGCCAGTCCCTTCCCAGTCCCTTCCCAGTGCCAGCCCAGTCCGTGCTGGGAGAGCCGGGACCGGGGGCTGGCAGGGGACACAGGGACAAGGGGACACCGCGCTGGCCGAGCGCTCGGCGGGGACAGCGATGGCAGCTCAGCCAAGGCGGGGGTGGCCCTGAGTGGGGCCAGGTGGCGTGGGGAGGGCACAGGGAGGTGGCAGAGGAGTCACCACCCCCTCCCCTCTGGCTCCTGTCCCGTGTCCCCACCGGTTCCTGTCCCGTGTCCCCGCCGCAGTGGCCCCCCACCCCGTGCCTCAGTTTCCCCAGGCAGTTTCCCCATCCCAATTCCCAATTTCCCAGACCCATCCAAGGGGTTTTGCCCCCACCCCGTGCCAAGTCTGAGCTCTTCTGTGCCGATGTGATTCCTTTTAATCCCTCCCAATCCCCGATTTCTCTAAAAACAGGACTGGAGGTGCCGCCCTGGCACCCTCCACTTCGGGCACATCCTCACAAACACTCGCATTAATAATTAATAATGGATTAATAGCAGCGGCAGCTCGTTAGCACGGGCACATTAATCATTTATTGGTTATTAATAGGGACTGCTTCCCCCTCTGGGAGGTGGTTTTGCACTGTTGGTTGTGGGGTTTGGGGCTGAGGGCAGTGAGGGGCCGAGGGCTGCAGATCCTGGGGAATTGGGGAAGGGCTGCCAGAATTCCAGGGATTTCCTAGGCTGCAGCAGCTCTGGAGAGCACGAGGTGGGAATCTGCTTGCCCTGCCTTTCCAGTCCTGATTTGCCTTCTTATATGGAGAAAGGGGAAAAAACCCAAATGAGTCACAAAAGGACCCTTTTTTTTTTTTTTTTTTTGTTGTTGTTTTTTGTTTGCTCACAATACATCTCACATGCTCCTTACATAGAAAACTGCCAGGCCTGCACTGCCCTGGTCCCACGTGAGGGTCGTGCCCAACCCCCGCCACCCTCCCACCCCTCCAAGGTTAAAAAACCCCCAGACACCAACAGGACCTGGTAGACACGGCATGCATGCTCGGGCGAGGGGCACCGGGCATGCGGGGCACGGGATGGCCAGACCCACGGCAGGGAGGAGGGATGGACAGGGAAATGGATGGATGGATGGATGGATGGATGGACAGGGGGATGGAGGATGGATGGATGGATGGATGGATGGATGGATGGATGGATGATGGATGGATGGATGGGATGGATGGATGGTGGATGATGGATGGATGGATGGATGAGGATGATGATGGATGATGGCTGGATAGGGATGGATGGATGGATGGTGGATGGATGGATGGAGATGGATGGATGGATGGAGATGGATGGATGGATGGATGGATGGAGGATGGGGGAGATGGATGGGATGGATGGACAGGGGTGGTGGATGGATGGATGGATGGATGGATGGATGGATTTTGGGATGCATGGATGGATGGATGAGGGGCACCCTCTGACAGCAGGATGGTGTTTCAGGGTTTCAGGGATGTTCTGAGCAGCCACCGGTGCCCCACAAAGCTCCCAACCCCTCAGATGCTCCAGTGCCACTCCGGGATTCCATCAGGGATCGGCAGCTGCCCCCTCCAGCTCCCCCTGCCCATCACTGGCTGGACAAGGGACATCCAGCTGGGGAATGTCCCCGCAGGAACAGGGACAGAGGTGGCACCTGCAGGGTGCACATGGGAGGTGAGAGAGGAGGAGGAGGAGGGAGGAGGAGAGGAGGAGGAAGCAATGAGCCCCGCACCTCCAGGTCACAGCCAGGCTCTCCCTCCCGGCTCCATTCCTTCTCCCTCGTACAAATCCATGCCCTGAGGCAGAGCCAGGGCAAAACCGGGGAAGGGGTGGGGAGGGAATCAGGAACCACCCCCGTGGCGGCCCCGGGGACATCGACCCGCCGTCCTCAGCGCTGGAGGGTGCAGGAGGTGTCAGCCAGGATGTTCTCCTCCAGGACTGCTTGTCCCAAGCTTTTCTCTCCTCTTCTTTCCCGAGCTGCAGGGCCTCCCTGCACAGGAGGAGCCAGGTCCTTCCCTCCTCCAGACTTGGACTTTGAAACTCAAAGAAAACGACCCCAAAAGCAGCTTTTGAACCCGCAGGAATCCCAGACCCCAGGGCCTTGCATCTGCCCTGGGCTGCTCTTCCTGATTTCAATCATCTCAGCCTCATTTTGCTGTTTTCCCCTTTTTTTTTCCCCTTTCTCTTCTTGCTGACACCTCCTCAGAGCCTGGCTCTGGGGGGTTATTATTGCTTGTGCAGGACACCCATGGGCACCCACGCTGGCAGATGCTGTGTCTTAAATCCACGAATGGGGAGCTCTCAAGGCACATCTGTGCCCGGGAGGGGTCTCTCTTTGCCGAGGGGTTGCGGGACACCCCCTCGGCACAACCACCCCAGTCCTGCATCACCCCGGAAGACTTTTCTCTGGAAATCCATTTAAAAAAAAAAAAAAAAAGAAAAAAAATTGGACCAAAACCCCCACCAACATCGAGAAAAGAACCATAAACAACTACCAGGAAAGTTTTCTGAAGAGTCCCTTACAAAAAAAGGGGAAAAATGGGGGGGGAAAAACAGGAAGTATTTTTCTCCCAGGCCCAAACGCTGCTGATCTTTTGGCTCAAGAAATGCATAGTTGGTAGCAAAAACCTCGCTACAAAGGGAGCCCCTGGGACGGCCCCCCAGCCCTGGGGGCTCTCCGTGGGGCCGGGACAGCGGGGCCATCCCTCCCTGACCCTGAGGTCCCCACGGTTCTGACCCTGCTAGCCTGTGGCACCGCGTCTCCGGCCACGTCCCAGCACGGCAAGGTCCCGCTGCCAGCTCTGGGGCTGGCCAGCAGATGACAGTTCTGCTCTGGGAGAGGCTCAGATCATCTTCATGTTGAACTTCCTGGCCCCTCCCTGGCCCGTGGTGGTGGTGGGACCGTCCACCTTGCGGAAGGAATATTCCACCGAGAAGTTGTTCTTGTGCTGCCCCCGGCCGCGGCTCCAGACGAAAAGCAGGAGGAAGCAGAAGAGCACCACGCCCAGGAAGGTGATGCAGCCCATGGCCGTGGACACCAGGATGGTCTTGAGGTCCAAGGTGAACTTCAAGAAGACCTGGGTGTCGTTGTGGAAGGTGTCGTTGAAGTCGCCGAGGTACAAAGTCCGGTTGGCGCGGTGGGCGCCGTCGGCCGGCCGCCCCTTGACGGTCAGCGTGGCGAAGTAGGTGTCGTTGCCTCCGGCGTTGCTGGCGATGCAGATGTAGGTGCCGCTGTCCTGCACCTGGGCGAAGCGGATCTCCAGCGTGCCCCCGGGCAGCACCGTGGCGCGGCCCGTGCTGCGCGTGGTGATCATGCGGTGCTGCGGCGACACCCAGGCGATGGCGGGGTCGGGCTCGCCGTCGGCGCGGCACAGGAAGGACACGGACTGCCCCTCCCGCGCCGTCACGTGCTGCAGCTTGCGGTCGCGGATCTTGGGCTTCTGGCAGGTGAAGTACTCGAAGAGCACCGAGTCCGGGAAGTCGCGCAGGGCGTTGCCCTGGATTTCAGGCGGCGAGGAGCACATGGGCTGCTGCCCGTCGAAGTTGAGCGTCTTGCGCCGCTGCAGGATCCAGAGGAGCCGGCAGTCGCAGGCCAGCGGGTTCCTGTCCACCCGCAGCGTCTCCAGCGTGTTGACCGAGTGGAAGGTGCTCTCCTCCAGCGTGGACAGGAAGTTGCCGGACAGGTTGAGCAGCCGGATCTGCCTCAGGCCGGAGAAAGCCTGCGGCTCCACGGACACCAGGAGGGCGCCCACGATGTGCAGCTCCTGCAGCCGGATGAGGTCCTTGAAGGAGCCCTTCAGCACGGTGCTAATGGGGTTGTAGGACAGGTTGAGGTACCGCAGGTACACCAAGTTCCTCAGGGCGGCGGCGGGCACGGCCGTGATGTTGGTGTAGGTGATGGAGAGCGAGGTGAGGTTCAGGCCCTGGAAGCTGCTGGGGGACACCTCCTCCAGCAGCGGCCAGTTGTCGATCTCCAGCTGCAGGAGGTTGTAGAGCTTCCTGAAGTTCTGCTCCTCCAGCGCCGAGATGCTGAGGTGCCGCAGCCGCAGCACCTCCAGGTTCTGCAGGTAGGACAGCGACTCGGCCGAGATGGCGGTCAGGTTGCACCTCTCGATGGTCAGCTGCTCCAGCCCCAGCAGCCCCGAGAAGGCGCGCTGCGAGATGTACACCAGGTCGTTGTCGCCCACCTCCAGGCTCTTCAGGTTGCGCAGGTCCTGGAACATGTAGTCCAGCAGGATGACCAGCTTGTTCTCGCTGATGTCCAGCAGGGTCAGGTTGGTCAGTTTGGTGAACACCCCCGGGGGGATCAGCTTGAGCTGGTTTCCCCGCAGCCGCAGCGTCTGCAGGTTGAACAGGTTGCTGAAGGCGCCGGGCTCCACATTGGAGATGATGTTCTCGCTGAAATCCAGCTCCTCCAGCAGCGGGTAGGGCGCCAGGTCGCCGGGGTTGAGGCAGCGGATGCGGTTCTTGTTGAGCTCCAGCACGCGGGTCTCGCTGGGGATGCCCTCGGGGATGGCGGTCAGGCGTTTGCGGTGGCACAGCACCGAGCGCAGCTGCGGGGCGCACTCGCAGCGTGCGGGGCAGGCGCCCGCCCGCGGGGACGGCAGTGCCACGTGCAGGGCCAGCAGCGGGAGCCACCATCTCATGGTGTGGGGCATGGTCTAGGGGCTCAGTGCCGCTGTGCCATGCGCCTGCGGGAGAGAGAGCGGGGTCAGCCATGGGACAAATCCCGGCGACCCCGATCAGACTCCCTGCCCGACCCACAGATCCCTGCCCGGTCCCCACTGATCCCCCTGCTCCACAGATCCCTCCTCGGCCCTGCAGATCCCTGTCAGGCCCCACTGATCCCTTCCCGGCCCCACAGAACCCTGCCTGACCCCACAGAAGGCAGAGGGGACTGTAGGCATCCTGGGATCACAGGGGGCCCCGGGATAACGGGTGGCACGGACACCCCAGGGTGGGGCAGGAGCAAAGAGATGCCGGGGGAGACTTTGCTAACTGGTGGCACAGCTGGGATGTCCCAAACCCATCATGGCACAGGTGAGATGCCCCATCCCCCTTGGTGACACAGCTGGGATACCCCGACCCCAACTCCGTCCCCATCCTTGTTCCCATCCCGGTCCCTGTCCCCATCCCAGTCTCCATCCCTGTCCCATCCCGGTCTCGTCCCATCCCGTCCCATCCCGTCCCTGTTCCCGGTCCTGTCCCATCCCTGTCCCAGTCCTTGCTCCCGGTCCCCATCCCCATTCCGGTCCTTGTCCCGTCCGGTCCCGTCCCGCCCTCCGGAGCGCAGATTAAGTCGGTCCCGGCTCAATCTTTGCCGCGGGGGATTAAGGCCGATCCCCGTGCCCCGGCTGCCCTCCTTTCCCGGGATTAGCACTTGGCCGCCGCTTTCCCTTTTCTTCGCTTCCCCTCCGCCGCTCCCCGTCCCCACCCGCGCCCCAAACCTCCGGGCTGCCGGGAACTCCCGGCTAATGAAGCACGGTCATTAACCTAATTAAGCGGCAGCGTTGCTCGGTGGGGGAGCTGCGGGGTGGTTTGGGATATTTGGGGTACCCAGAGCAAGCCAGCTCCTCTATCCATCCTGTGGAGGAGCAGCGAGGGGGGCACCGACCCTTCCACATGGGGGCTTTGTCCCATCGCTGCCACAGCACTGGGACAAACTGGTTCCACCCCCGAGGTTCCAGCCCTTCTGCCTTCTGGGGACCCTCCCGCGCTCCCCTCAGTCCCTCTGGGACCCCAAAACTGTCAGTGGGAGCCCCGCAGGATGTGGGGAGAGGGAACGGGACAAGGTGACACCTGTGGCTGCTCAGGGCCACCGTGGTGTGGCTGTGATGTCCCACCCTGGTGCCACCGCAGCTCCTCAGTGCCCCAAAGCTCCCCCAGGTCCATCTAAAGGTGGCTGTTGCTTGGCTTAGGGGGTGACAGAGGAGCAAAGAGGGACCCCAGATCCCCCAGATGGAGTGGGGACAGCAGGAACTTGCCCAGCATCTCCCACCGGGCTGGAAAAGGGCTGCTGTCACCCTCCCTCCTGTCCCCAAGGGCTGGTGGCACTTGGGGACAGCCTCCGGGGGTCACTGACCCTCTGTGATGCAATCTCCGTGGATAATTCCCTGCCCTGATCCCATTACCCGAGCGCAGCAATTCTCCGGGAATGAACCCATTGCTCGGTGGATTCTGGAATGACACAGAAATGTCATTTCTGTGGAGAATTGACAATGGGAGATTATCCCCAAGGAGCGTTCGGGCAGCGCCCTCAGGGACAGGGTGGGGATGTTTTTGGGGGGACAGGGGCGGGACTGGATGATCCTGGGTCCCCCCGGGATTCTGTGTTCTTTTCCAGCCTCAGTGGCACTGAGGGACAAGCGGTGTCCCCTGGCAGTGCTGGGTAACAGTCCTTAAATCTTAGAAGGATTTCCAACCTCAACAATTCTATTCTGAGCCTACGACACCTTTTTTTTTTTTTTTTTAAATTTTTGTGCCTGCCTTATTTTTGCCACATTTCCCTTTTCCTTCAGCGAATCAAACCAAGAGGGAAGCGTCACCTTTCTCATGCTGTGGGATCAAGGGACAGCTGGGGACAGCGGGGTGGGACCACAGACCCCACTGATGCTCCTGCCCCTTCCTCCCCTCCTCCAGCTTCACTCCATGCACCAAACCCCCTTTGGGGTCTGGGGGTCCCCAAATGCCACCTGGGCACGGGTGTGGGGACGCAGCTCTGCCTTCCAGGAGTGCCACTCGGTGATGGCTCTGCAGCCCTGGTGGCCCCGGGAACCTGAGCTGGCCTTGGGTGAGTGGGGACAGTCCCCCTTGGACAGAACCCCTCGGTCCCCGCGATTCTGGAGGCTCCACCCCTGCTCTGCTGTGGATGGGAGAAGGACAACCCAAACCACAGGAACCCCCCCCCTTTATTGTGACACTTTTTTTGTCGCGTTTGGTGTCTCCAAGCTCAGTAAGGTGCCCTGGTGCCTTTGTGATGTTTCCTCTCCTCGCCATCCCTCGGGGACCGGGGGGAACCTTCCCCTCCTCGCCATCCTGGGGGACCCAGCCTTCCACCCCTCCCCCTGGGTACCCAGCCCTTCCCCACCCTCCATCCTGGGGTACCCAGCCCTTCCCACCCCTCCATCCTGGGGGACTCAGCCCTTCCCACCCTGTCAACCCAGGATACCCAGCCCATCCCCACCCGTTCCGGGTACCCCCCTCCCCACCCTCCCCCGGGGGACCCAGCCCTCCCTCCTCCATCCTGGGGACCCAGCCCTCCCCTCCCCTCCATCCCTGGGTACCCTTCCCCCCCTCCATCCCAAGGGACCAGCCCTTCCCCCCCCCACCCCCCTCCCACCCTCCCCAAGGGGACCCAGCCCTTCCCCCCCTCCACCAGGGACCAGCCTTCCCCACCCTCCATCCCGGGGACCCAGCCCTCCCCACCCCTCCATCCCGGGGACCCAGCCCTTCCCCACCCCTCATCGGACCAGCTTCCCACCCCTCCATCCCGGGGTACCCAGCCTTCCCCACCCCTCCATCCCAAGGGGACCCAGCCCTTCCCCGCCCCTCGTTCATCATGGATGAGCCCCGCGTAACCCAACTCCACTTTTGGTCATCCTCCGGCCATCTGATCCTCCGAGCAGAGCTCGGGCCGAGCTGGGGTTGTTTTTTCTGGCAGATGGCGAGCGGGAGCTGCAGCCCCGAGCTCACCTTCCCTGCCAGCCCTGCCACCCCACAGCCCCCACCCATGGGCGCTCTGCCGGACCGCTGACCCCTCGGCAAACCCCAGCGGGGTTAAAAGGTGCTGGAGGAGCCATTCCCCACAAATCCAGGCGGATTTTGGAGCTGCAGAGACTCCGAGTCCCCTGCAGGGCCACCCACGGTCCGTCCGTGCCGGGCAGAGCCAGGCTGGTTATTATAACCATTTTTGTTATTATTATTAGGGTTATAATAGCTCGTTACTGCTCACCCGGCCCCCGGGGAGCCAGGGCAATTAAGATCCGGAGCAAGCCTAGATTGAGGCTCTTCTCCTCCTCGTTAATTTATTTTTAAAAATAACAAGCTTGCCTCATGCAGGGCTGGGGACAGAGCCAGCAGAGCCCGGGCTGAGGGGCGTGGTGGGGCAGCACAGAGGAAACTTGGGAAAATTTGGACAGTTTAGACAATTTGGATAATTTGGACAATTTAGACAATTTGATGATTTTGTGAGTCCCTGGAGCAGCGCCTCCTTCCCTCCCTCCCTTTCCCTACTTTCCCACCATGGAGTGACCACAGAGCCCATCCTGTGGCACAGAGGAGCTGCTGCTCTCCAGACACACCAAACTGGGACTGCCCAGAGCGGCTGTGGCTGCCCCTGGATCCCTGGCAGTGCCCAAGCCAGGCTGGACATTGGGGCTGGAGCAGCCTGGGACAGTGGGAGGTGTCCCTGCCATGGCAGGGGTGGCACTGGATGGGCTTTGATCCTCCAACCAAACCATTCCAGAATTCTGTCACTCCCAGGTGGGTTTTGCTCCTCTCCATCCTCCAGGACACCTGCTCCTCAGCCAACACAATTTCTCCCTTTTTTCTGAATAAAGACCAAAAACCACCCAGGCTGACATTCCAGGCTCCCCTGCTCGAGCACAAATACCTCACCAGGGCGAGGTCACGTTCCACCCTTCTCTTGACGTGCAGGACGTGAAACGATCCCACTGAGCTCTGCCCCTTCCAGCACCCACTGCTGCTGCTCCACGCCTGGTCCGGGGTCTGGATGGGGCCAGAGGCACCCAGGGGATCCTCCCGGATTCTTCCAGGGGTGCAGGGAACCCCAGAGGAGGTTTGAGACCCCAAAGCAGGGAGGGAGCAGATGGGCGATCCCAAACACGCTCATTTGGGACAATTAGAAAGCGATGGTGGGACCCTCATCCTAAAAACACCAACAGGGGTAACACCAGTGCTCTGTCCCACGGGCATCAGGAGATGCCAATTCCTGTGCCAGCATGTCCCAAACTTGGCACGAGACAGGAGAGGGCTCTACCAACACACAGCAGGCCAAACGCCATCAGGAACAGCCCAAGCGCTGTTCATTATTCTTCATCATCATATAAATATGCTGTAGAACATTCAACAAGGGCAAAGTGCTTTTTTTTTTTTTTTTTTTTTCTCTCAATTAAAACAAAATAAAAAGCTAAATAAGGCAGTCTCACCCAGGGTATGCCCATCCCGCTCCTGGCTGCTGTCCCCAGCCCTGCTCCGTGCCAGGGAAGGCAGGCCAACTGTGCAGGGTTGTGCCAGCATTGTCACAGACATTGTCACCCTGCTCAGCCTGGCACGGGCTTGGCTGGGGTTGGGGTCACCAGGACAAGCCCCCCTGTCCTGGGGGTGACATGGGTGAGGTCTCCATTCCCAGGAGCAGCCCGTGGGCTGAAATCTCAAATCTCCCCGAGCTGCTGGCAGGACCTCAGAGAAGGATAGAGCACCGTGGGTGAGACAGCATTTAGGTTCTTATTTTGATTTAATTGAGGGAAAAAAAACCCAACCAACCCCACTTCGCCCTTGGAGATGTTCTACAGCATATTACATTAGATGAAGAATATTCATCTTGGACTCAAGATCTACCCATGGAAAAGGAAAACCTGCGCCAGGAGCTGAAGAGCAGCCCAGACCCCACGGGCTGCCAAAACCCGTCCAGACGTCTGCTCCTCATTCCCTGCTGGAAAACCCTGAGCCCGTCACACCTTCCAAAATAATCCCCCCATCTGGTTTTGATGCCTTAGGATTTTTAATTTCTCTATTTTCAGCCTCTGGTCCTTACATTCTCTAATAGTCTAAAGCTCCTGTTCTCCCATCTTTAGACAAAACAATTCCTCTCTGGCCTGAAATCCAAGAACATTTTGTGCCTCAGAACCTCAAAATATGGAAACAACAGAGAATTGGGCGTCCCGGTTTTTCTGGTTTTCTTTTCTTTTTTTTTTTTTTTTTTTTTTTTTTTTTTTTTTTTTGCCCCGATTCCCTCCTTACCTTGGCTGCGAACTGCAGCTCTCTGTGCTCGAAGGTGAAGCCCACCCTGAAGTACCAGGCTTCCCCGCTCTGGCAGCAGGGCCGGGGGTCCAGGAGGCCGAGGGCTCCCCAGCCCTTCCCCGCCAGCTCCACCTGCAGCAGCTGCTGCCTGTCCTCGGGCCCCAGCAGCTCCTCCTGCATGCGAGCCGACAGCCGGGCCAGGGCGGCCTCCTGGCACCCCAAAACCACCCCACAGAGCCCGGCCGGGCTCTCCAGGAGCTGCCCCAGCTCCCCGTCCGCTGTCCCGAAATTCAGTCCTTCAGCTGGCTGCTCTGGGGGCTGCTCCAGGCCAGCGGCTCCCCCAGGCTTTGGGATTTGCTCAGGAGTTTTTTGGGTGCCCAGGAGGGTCTGTAGAGCGGGGCAGCCCCCTCCCCGTGCCGCGGCTGGGCCGGGGGGATGCTGTAGAGGATGCTGCCAGCCTGCGGCTCGGGGTCGCCACGGCAGCGGTGGAATGATCCCGGCTCCGGGAGGGACTCGGCTCGCTGGAGCTGCTTTTTGGGCAGCGGGGGAGGCCGGGGGTCCGGGTCGGCCTGAGGGAGGGGTCTCCCGGCGGCTTCCCTCGGCTGCTTGCGGGGACGAGGTGGGCCCGAGCTCCCTGGGAGGGAGGGACAGATGTGATAGGTGGCCAGGACAGGGGACAGAGGTGGGAGGCAGGGATGGGGATGGGATGGAGGATGGGATGGGAGGATGGGATGGATGGGATGGATGGATGGGGATGGTGGATGGGACCATGGGATGGAACGATTGGATGGGTCCATGGGATGGGATGGAACACAGGCTTGTTCTTGCCCCCCCCGGATATTTTCAGCCCCCCAAATATTCCCCCCCCCCACGATATCCCAGGCCCCTGGATTATTTCCAGCCCCCCCTGGTAATTTCAGCCCCCCGAAACCCGCCCCCCCAATATTTCAGCGCCCCAGTATTCCAACCCCCTGGGCATTCCCAGCCCCCCCCGGATATTTCCATCCCCAAACACACCCTACACCAGCCCGAGGGGTGACAGCTGGGCACTACAGGGGGACAGGGACAGCAGAGGGGTTCCTGAAGGTGCCACCACCCGAGGTGACACCGCGGCAGGCAGGGGCACAGCAGGGGTCACGATGTCACTCACCCACATTGCTGTAGATGAGGGCAGAGCTGGGGGACCGAAGGGGGCATTCCCCTGGCGTGTCCGGCATGGGGGTGGCCGCTCCGGGGACAGCCAGCTCCGGCCTGGGGACCCTGCTCGGCGTCACCCTGCGGGCTCCGAGTCCCTGCGGGGCCGGCCCCGAGGAGGAACACGGCGAAAAGGGGAAGTGTCGGCCCGGGGAGCCTTGGCGGCGCGGTTTTGGGGAGAAACACGGGGAGTTTGGTGGCGCAGTGACTCCAGCTGCCGCATCGCGAAATCCTGGGGGTGGGAGCTGCTCCGTGTGCGATGGTTCCCACCTGCGTGGGACACAGCCATGAGCGCTCAGGGCGCGGTGTCCGGCCTGGGGTCCCTGTGAGTGACCCTGAGGTGGACACGACGGTGGGAGAGCTGTGGGACAAGGGCAGGAAAGGCCTGGGAAGGTCCAGGGAGGGCAGAACAGGGATCTGGGCATGGAGAAGGAGCAGAGGGAGCCCGAGGCAGGAGGGCACTGGGGTGGGGCCGCTGGGTTTCACTTTCCCGTCCTGGCCCGGGCACCGACGGTGCCGCCACTGGGGTTATCAAAACTCCCGTGGCTTTCTCTGAACCTCCCGGCTGTGCTGGTACAGGTCTCCCTGAGCGGGCAGTGCCCCCCTCAGTGCCCCTGTCCCCCTGTCCCCCGGTCACTGCCCATCCCCAGAGTTCCTCCGGGCCCCGTTCACAGAACCCCTCGGTACCTCTGAGCTCTCCCTGGATGCAGCGGGCCGATCCCGGTCCCGCGGGGCTCCAGCTCCACATCCCGGCCCCTCAGCAGCTCCCGGTGGCCACCCCGGCCCCTCCCGGCGCTGGCCATGGGGCGAGCCCGGGGATCGCTCTGCACAGTGCGCTGCGCGTCGGCCGGGCAGGATGTGCTGTCAGAAGCTGCTCCGTGCGGGCTGAAGGAAGCGAGGGTTGGCTGCGCTCCCCGGCAGCTCCCGGGTCCCCGGAGCCCCCGCATCGCTGCAGCCCGGCGTGGCCACTCTGCACCGTCGGTGCCACTGCGGTTGTGTCCCCTGAGCTGTCCTCCCGTCCATCCTTGGTTTGGGATGGCTGCTGCCTGAGGAGGGATTGCCCCATAACCCCTCGCATCACAGGAATATCCCATTTTCTCCAGTTTTCTCCGGTGAGTGCAAGGAGGAATATTTTGTATTTTCTTTCCACAAACCAAGGTTTTATGTTCAATCCCATATTACGAGCTGGGCTCGATGATCCCTGTGATTCCCTTCCAGCCCAGAATATTCTCTGATCTGTTTTTGTTGGGATTTCCTGTAGCCATTGCACGAGAGGAGCCCAATCCTTTGAAACACTTTTTTTTTTTGTCTCCCAGAGCTCAAACAGCACCAAATGTTCGAACCATCTGCCTGAAAAAAAAAAAACAACCAGGGAATGGGAAATAAATCCATGGGAAGGGAGCTGTGGTCTCCTCCCATCGATATTTATCCCCTATAGGATAAAGTCACTTTTAAACACTCTAAACCCAAATTTTCATTATTTCCTCTCTCTGGTCACTCAGTGATGCCACTCAGAGGTGCCACATGGGAGGGCGGGTTCTGTGGGCAGCCAGCTGCAGGGATCTCTCTGGGAGCAGCAAATGTGGGATGAGCAGGCTTTGGATTGATGGATTCCAGGGAAATTCCAGAAAAATGGAAAATTTCACAGCTTGAGTCCAACCATGGAGCCAGGACGGCGGGACCCTGACTCCAGGGCTTTGAGGGGCTGGGATGGGACTCGTGGGGGCTGTGAGGCTGCAGCCACCCCTGTAGGGAGATCACAGCTCCCTCCCCATGGATTTATTTCCCGTCCGGTTCCCAGCCAGTCGGGGGTGTGGCTGTGGCCGGGGCCGCTCCTAGGAGTGTGAGAACCGATAAAAAACCACCTTGGGCTGAGTCACGCCTGGATCAGCTCCGGAGGAGGCGCAGGGCTCTGGGAGGGGACAACCAGCACCGTGCACCCCATGGCCAGCGGCAACCGGACTGGTTTGGATGGGAAGGCCTTAAAGGCCCCCCAGTGCCACCCCTGCATTGGCAGGGCACCTCCCCTGTCCCAGGTGCTCCGAACCACATCCAGCCCGACTGGGCCAATTCCAGGGATCCAGGGGCAGCCACAGCTCTCTGGCAATCCATTGGGCCTCACCATCCTCCAGGAAGGATTCTGTTAAAGCATCACATTTTTCCCTAATGAATTATATCATCTTTAAAAATACCAAAGAAGTAAGAACATAATACAGAATTCCTGCAGAAAGCTGGCCAGGGAAGAAGGGAATTGCCAGGAATTTGCTTTTCAGCTGTGAAATTCCTCATTCTGTCTGATCACAACCAAGGGGAAAAGGCCCCGTTTTGAAGCCACCCCGGCCGTTAACGAGGACGGTGCTTTCCTGCTTCTAGGACTGTGTAAAACGCTGATTTAATCCTCTGAGCCACGGGGCAGCCCTGGAGCCTCTGCTGGGTTCTGCTGCTTGTTCCAGGTGGGAAAGTGGCCCTGATGGCACCGATGGCTCTGATGGCACTGATATATTGATGGCATTGATGTCCCTGATTGCGTCGATGGCATTGATGTCCCTCATGGCATTGATGTCCCTTATGGCATTGATGGCACCGATGGCATTGATGGCACTGATAGTGATGATGGCCCTGATGGCACCGATGGCATTGATGGCACTGTATATGCTGACATTGATGTCCCTGATCGCATTGATGGCCCTTATGGCACTGATGGCACTGATGGCATTGATGGCACCTGATGCATTGATGGCACTGATGTCCTATGGCATGAGCCTTATGGCATGTGGCACCGATGGCATTTGATGGCACTGATGTCCCTCATGCATTGATGCCCTTATGCATTGATGGCACCGTGGCATTGATGCACTGATAGTGATGATGGCCCTGATGGCACCGATGGCATTGATGGCACTGATATATTGATGACATTGATGTCCCTGATCGCATCGATGGCATTGATGGCCCTTATGGCATTGATGGCACTGATGGCATTGATATTCCTAATGTCCCTGATGTCCCTGATGGCACCGATGGCACTGATGGCACTGATGGCATGATGGCACCGATGGCACTGATGGCCTTGATGGCATTGGTGGCACTGATGGCACTGATGGCATTGGTGGCCCTGATGGCACTGATAGCATCGATGGCCCTGATGGCATTGGTGACACTGATGGCACTGATAGTATTGATGGCATCGATGGCACTGATGGCACTGATGGCAGATGGCACTGATGGCAATGATGGTCATTGATGGTACAGATGTACCGATGCACTGATAGTATTGATGGCATCGATGGCACTGATGGCACTGATGGCACTGATATCCTTGATGTCCCTGATGTCCCTGAGGTCCCTCATGGCATTGATGGCCCTGATGGCATTGACATCCTGAAGGCACCGATGGCACTGATGTCCCTGATGTCACCGATGGCATTTGCAGGCTCTGGTCCAGGCACCACCGAGCCCTCTCCTCCCTGGATTTGGGGCACTGATGCAGGGAAGCTTTTCTTTGCTCCAGCATTTTTGGTTTGTGAGGAAATCGCTTTCTCTCCCCGCTGGATCTGCAAACGCAGCCTCAGGAAAATTGTGTTCTTTTAGTTTTTCATTTTTTTCAATTGTCTTTATTTTTTCGCCATTTTTTTCCATGACATCCTTCTCAGCCCGGGGATGCTCTGGGGTGACCCGTGAGGCACTGAACCCACCTGGGCACTCTCAGAGCCTCTCCCACCCGGCACCGTACCCCAAAAGGAGCAGGGGGTCTCCCACGGTGTCCCCTGACCCCTGCGTGCAGAAAGGAACTCTCACCCCGTCTTTTCACCTCCCCGAGCTACCAAACGCATTTTGAAGCAGGAAGGAGAAGAAAACCCCCATTTCCTCCTTCCTGCCCGGACGCCCTGCCCGGTCCTTGGGGGCTGCGCTCCCGGGTTTTGGCACCCAGGCCACCCTTCCTGGAGCCCCGGTGGGTGCGGGAGACCCCCCCGGACCCCAGGGAATGCGGGGAGGGTGGATTGGGGCTGGAAGGCCCAGGGCTCGATTCTCCAGCGATGAGGATGCTTTTGCGCTTTGTTGTGCTTCTTGCTTTGCTTTGCTTTGTTTTGCTTTGCTTTGCTTTGCTTTTGCTTTGCTTTGCTCTGCTTTGCTTTCGCGCTCCGGCCATCCCTTCCCAGTCCCTTCCAGTGCCAGCCCAGTCCGTGCTGGGAGAGCCGGGACGGGGGCTGGAGGGAACAGGGACAAGGGACACCGCGCTGGCCGAGCGCTCGGGGGGACAGCGATGGCAGCTCAGCCAAAGGCGGGGGTGGCCCTGAGTGGGCCAGGTGGCGTGGGGAGGCACAGGAGGGGCAGAGGAGTCACCACCCCTCCCCTCTGGCCCTGTCCCGTGTCCCCACCGGTCCGTCCCTGTCCCCGCCGCAGTGGCCCCCCACCCCTGCCTCAGTTTCCCAGGCAGTTTCCCCATCCCAATTCCAATTTCCCAGACCCATCAAGGGTTTGCCCCCACCCCGTGCCAAGTCTGAGCTCTTCTGTGCCGATGTGATTCCTTTTAATCCCTCCCAATCCCCGATTTCTCTAAAAACAGGACTGGAGGTGCCGCCCTGGCACCCTCCACTTCGGGCACATCCTCACAAACACCGCATTAATAATTAATAATTGATTAATAGCAGCGCAGCTCGTTAGCACGGGCCATTAATCATTTATGGTTATTAATAGGGACTGCTCCCCCTCTGGGAGGTGGTTTTGCACTGTTGGTTGTGGGGTTGTGGGGCTGAGGGCAGTGAGGGGCTGCAGATCCTGGGGAATGGGGAAGGGCTGCCGAATTCCAGGGGTTTCCTAGGCTGCAGCAGCTCTGGAGAGCACGAGGTGGAATCTGCTTCGCCCTGCTTCTGATTTGCCTTTCTTATTGAGAAAGGGGAGAAAACCCAATGAGTCAAAAAGACTTTTTTTTTTTTTTTTTTTTTTTTTGTTGTTTTGTTTTGCTCACAAATACATCTACATGCTCCTTACAAGAAAACTGCCAGGCCTGCCTTGCCCTTGGCTTCCCACTGTGAGGGTCGTGCCCAAACCCCCTGCCACCCTTCCCACCCCTCCAAGGTTAAAAAACCCCAGACACCAAACAGGACCTGTAGGACACGCTCAGGCGAGGGGGCGAGGGCACCGGGCATGCGGGCCACGGGATGGCCAGCCCCGCAGGGGAGGATGGACAGGGATGGATGGAGGGATGGATGGATGGACAGGATGGATGGAGGATGGATGGATGGATGGATGGATGGATGGATGGATGGATGGATGGCGGGATGGATGGATGGATGAGTGGATGGATGGATGGAGGATGAGGATGGATGATGGATGGGATGGATGGATGGATGGTGATGGACGGATGAGATGGATGATGGATGGCGGATGGAATGGATGGGAGGATGGATGATGGATGGATGGATGATGGATGGATGGATGGATGGATGGATGGATGGATGGATGGATGGATGGATGGATGGGATGATGGATGGGGATGGATGGATGGATGGATGGAGGGGATGATGGGATGGATGGTGGGGATGGATGGATGGATGATGATGGATGATGGATGGATGGATGGACGGGATGGATGGATGGAGGATGGATGGATGGATGGATGGATGGATGGTTTGGATGCATGGATGGATGGATGGGGCACCCTCTGACAGCAGGATGGTGTTTCAGGGTTTCAGGGATGTTCTGAGCAGCCACCGGTGCCCCACAAAGCTCCCAACCCCTCAGATGCTCCAGTGCACTCCGGGATTCCATCAGGGATCGGCAGCTGCCCCCTCCAGCTCCCCCTGCCCATCACTGGCTGGACAAGGGACATCCAGCTGGGGAATGTCCCCGCAGGAACAGGGACAGAGGTGGCACCTGCAGGGTGCACATGGGAGGTGAGAGGAGGAGGGAGGAGGAGGAGGAGGAGGAGGAGGAGGAAGAGGAGGAGGAAGCAATGAGCTCCCCGCATCCTCCAGGTCACAGCCAGGCTCTTCCCTCCCGGCTCCATTCCTTCTCCCTCGTACAAATCCAGCCCTGAGGCAGAGCCAGGGCAAAACCGGGGAAGGGGTGGGGAGGGAATCAGGAACCACCCCCGTGGCGGCCCCGGGGACATCGACCCGCCGTCCTCAGCGCTGGAGGGTGCAGGAGGTGTCAGCCAGGATGTTCTCCTCCAGGACTGCTTGTCCCAAGCTTTTCTCTCCTCTTCTTTCCGAGCTGCAGGCCTCCCTGCACAAGAGGAGCCAGGTCCTTCCCTCCTCCAGACTTGGACTTTGAAACTCAAAGAAAACGACCCCAAAAGCAGCTTTTGAACCCGCAGGAATCCAGCCCCAGGGCCTTGCATCGCCCTGGGCTGCTCTTCCTGATTTCAATCATCTCAGCCTCATTTTGCTTTTTCCCCTTTTTTTTTTCCCCTTTCTCTTCTTGCTGACACCTCCTCAGAGCCTGGCTCTGGGGGGTTATTATTGCTTGTGCAGGACACCCATGGGCACCCACGCTGGCAGATGCTGTGTCTTAAATCCACGAATGGGGAGCTCTCAAGGCACATCTGTGCCCGGGAGGGGTCTCTCTTTGCCGAGGGGTTGCGGGACCCTGCTCGGCACAACCACCCCAGTCCTGCATCACCCCGGAAGACTTTTCTCTGGAAATCCATTTAAAAAAAAAAAAAAAAAAAAAAAAAAATTGGACCAAACCCCCACCAACATCGAGAAAAGAACCATAAACGACTACCAGGAAAGTTTTCTGAAGAGTCCCTTACAAAAAAAGGGGAAAAAGGGGGAAAACAGGAGATTTTTCTCCCAGGCCAAACGCTGCTGATCTTTTGGCTCAAGAAATGCATAGTTGGTAGCAAAAACCTCGCTACAAAGGGAGCCCCTGGGAGGCCCCCCAGCCCTGGGGGTTCTCCATGGGGCCGGGACAGCGGGGCCATCCCTCCCTGACCCTGAGGTCCCCACGGTTCTGACCCTGCTAGCCTGTGGCACCGCGTCTCCGGCCACGTCCCAGCACGGCAAGGTCCCGCTGCCAGCTCCGGGGCCGGCCAGCAGATGACAGTTCTGCTCTGGGAGAGGCTCAGATCATCTTCATGTTGAACTTCCTGGCCCCTCCCTGGCCCGTGGTGGTGGTGGGACCGTCCACCTTGCGGAAGGAATATTCCACCGAGAAGTTGTTCTTGTGCTGCCCCCGGCCGCGGCTCCAGACGAAAAGCAGGAGGAAGCAGAAGAGCACCACGCCCAGGAAGGTGATGCAGCCCATGGCCGTGGACACCAGGATGGTCTTGAGGTCCAAGGTGAACTTCAAGAAGACCTGGGTGTCGTTGTGGAAGGTGTCGTTGAAGTCGCCGAGGTACAAAGTCCGGTTGGCGCGGTGGGCGCCGTCGGCCGGCCGCCCCTTGACGGTCAGCGTGGCGAAGTAGGTGTCGTTGCCTCCGGCGTTGCTGGCGATGCAGATGTAGGTGCCGCTGTCCTGCACCTGGGCGAAGCGGATCTCCAGCGTGCCCCCGGGCAGCACCGTGGCGCGGCCCGTGCTGCGCGTGGTGATCATGCGGTGCTGCGGCGACACCCAGGCGATGGCGGGGTCGGGCTCGCCGTCGGCGCGGCACAGGAAGGACACGGACTGCCCCTCCCGCGCCGTCACGTGCTGCAGCTTGCGGTCGCGGATCTTGGGCTTCTGGCAGGTGAAGTACTCGAAGAGCACCGAGTCCGGGAAGTCGCGCAGGGCGTTGCCCTGGATTTCAGGCGGCGAGGAGCACATGGGCTGCTGCCCGTCGAAGTTGAGCGTCTTGCGCCGCTGCAGGATCCAGAGGAGCCGGCAGTCGCAGGCCAGCGGGTTCCTGTCCACCCGCAGCGTCTCCAGCGTGTTGACCGAGTGGAAGGTGCTCTCCTCCAGCGTGGACAGGAAGTTGCCGGACAGGTTGAGCAGCCGGATCTGCCTCAGGCCGGAGAAAGCCTGCGGCTCCACGGACACCAGGAGGGCGCCCACGATGTGCAGCTCCTGCAGCCGGATGAGGTCCTTGAAGGAGCCCTTCAGCACGGTGCTAATGGGGTTGTAGGACAGGTTGAGGTACCGCAGGTACACCAAGTTCCTCAGGGCGGCGGCGGGCACGGCCGTGATGTTGGTGTAGGTGATGGAGAGCGAGGTGAGGTTCAGGCCCTGGAAGCTGCTGGGGGACACCTCCTCCAGCAGCGGCCAGTTGTCGATCTCCAGCTGCAGGAGGTTGTAGAGCTTCCTGAAGTTCTGCTCCTCCAGCGCCGAGATGCTGAGGTGCCGCAGCCGCAGCACCTCCAGGTTCTGCAGGTAGGACAGCGACTCGGCCGAGATGGCGGTCAGGTTGCACCTCTCGATGGTCAGCTGCTCCAGCCCCAGCAGCCCCGAGAAGGCGCGCTGCGAGATGTACACCAGGTCGTTGTCGCCCACCTCCAGGCTCTTCAGGTTGCGCAGGTCCTGGAACATGTAGTCCAGCAGGATGACCAGCTTGTTCTCGCTGATGTCCAGCAGGGTCAGGTTGGTCAGTTTGGTGAACACCCCCGGGGGGATCAGCTTGAGCTGGTTCCCCCAGCCGCAGCGTCTGCAGGTTGAACAGGTTGCTGAAGGCGCCGGGCTCCACATTGGAGATGATGTTCTCGCTGAAATCCAGCTCCTCCAGCAGCGGGTAGGGCGCCAGGTCGCCGGGGTTGAGGCAGCGGATGCGGTTCTTGTTGAGCTCCAGCACGCGGGTCTCGCTGGGGATGCCCTCGGGGATGGCGGTCAGGCGTTTGCGGTGGCACAGCACCGAGCGCAGCTGCGGGGCGCACTCGCAGCGGCGGGGCAGGCGCCCGCCCGCGGGGACGGCAGTGCCACGTGCAGGGCCAGCAGCGGGAGCCACCATCTCATGGTGTGGGGCATGGTCTAGGGGCTCAGTGCCGCTGTGCCATGCGCCTGCGGGAAGAGAGCGGGGTCAGCCATGACTGCGGAGGGCATGACGCGCGCTGACACGACGCTGACCGATCTCATGTGCCATGGCACGCCTGCGGTAGTAGAGGAGCTGCGGTCCGCTGTGGCACATAGACTCCCTGCCGCCTGCGACCCACGACTGCGAGATAGACCCGCGACGACCCTGCGCCTCCTACTGTCCACAGACCGTGGCCCCATATCTGGCGATCCTCAGCCACTGATCCCTCGCCCCACACCTGCTCGCCGCCCTGTCCCACGATCCCCCAGAACCCTCGCCGTTCCCACGGTCCCCACTGATCCCTTCCCGGCCCCACAGAACCCTGCCTGACCCCACAGAAGGGCAGAGGGGACTGTAGGCATCCTGGGATCACAGGGGGCCCCGGGATAACGGGTGGCACGGACACCCCAGGGTGGGGCAGGAGCAAAGAGATGCCGGGGGAGACTTTGCTAACTGGTGGCACAGCTGGGATGTCCCAAACCCATCATGGCACAGGTGAGATGCCCCATCCCCCTTGGTGACACAGCTGGGATACCCCGACCCCAACTCCGTCCCCATCCTTGTTCCCATCCCGGTCCCTGTCCCCATCCCAGTCTCCATCCCTGTCCCCATCCCGGTCTCTGTCCCCATCCCCGTCCCCATCCCTGTCCCTGTTCCCGGTCCTGTCCCCATCCCTGTCCCCATCCCAGTCCTTGCTCCCGGTCCCCATCCCCATTCCGGTCCTTGTTCCCGGTCCCGGTCCCGGTCCCGCCCTCCGGAGCGCAGATTAAGTCGGTCCCGGCTCAATCTTTGCCGCGGGGGATTAAGGCCGATCCCCGTGCCCCGGCTGCCCTCCTTTCCCGGGATTAGCACTTGGCCGCCGCTTTCCCTTTTCTTCGCTTCCCCTCCGCCGCTCCCCGTCCCCACCCGCGCCCCAAATCCTCCGGGCTGCCCGGGAACTTAATGAAGCACGGTCATTAACCTAATTAAGCGGCAGCGTTGCTCGGTGGGGGAGCTGCGGGGTGGTTTGGGGGATATTTGGGGTACCCAGAGCAGAGCCAGCTCCTCTATCCATCCTGTGGAGGAGCAGCGAGGGGGGCACCGACCCCTCCACATGGGGGCTTTGTCCCATCGCTGCCACAGCACTGGGACAAACTGGTTCCACCCCCGAGGTTCCAGCCCTTCTGCCTTCTGGGGACCCTCCCGCGCTCCCCTCAGTCCCTCTGGGACCCCAAAACTGTCAGTGGGAGCCCCGCAGGATGTGGGGAGAGGGAACGGGACAAGGTGACACCTGTGGCTGCTCAGGGCCACCGTGGTGTGGCTGTGATGTCCCACCCTGGTGCCACCGCAGCTCCTCAGTGCCCCAAAGCTCCCCCAGGTCCATCTAAAGGTGGCTGTTGCTTGGCTTAGGGGGTGACAGAGGAGCAAAGGGGACCCCAGATCCCCCAGATGGAGTGGGGACAGCAGGAACTTGCCCAGCATCTCCCACCGGGCTGGAAAAGGGCTGCTGTCACCCTCCCTCCTGTCCCCAAGGGCTGGTGGCACTTGGGGACAGCCTCCGGGGGTCACTGACCCTCTGTGATGCAATCTCCGTGGATAATTCCCTGCCCTGATCCCATTACCCGAGCGCAGCAATTCTCCGGGAATGAACCCATTGCTCGGTGGATTCTGGAATGACACAGAAATGTCATTTCTGTGGAGAATTGACAATGGGAGATTATCCCCAAGGAGCGTTCGGGCAGCGCCCTCAGGGACAGGGTGGGGATGTTTTTGGGGGGACAGGGGCGGGACTGGATGATCCTGGGTCCCCCCGGATTCTGTGTTCTTTTCCAGCCTCAGTGGCACTGAGGGACAAGCGGTGTCCCCTGGCAGTGCTGGGTAACAGTCCTTAAATCTTAGAAGGATTTCCAACCTCAACAATTCTATTCTGAGCCTACGACACCTTTTTTTTTTTTTTTTTTAAATTTTGGCCTGCCTTATTTTTGCCACATTTCCCTTTTCCTTCCAGCGAATCAAACCAAGAGGGAAGCGTCACCGTTTCTCACGGCTGTGGTATCAAGGGACAGCTGGGGACAGCGGGGTGGGACCACAGACCCCACTGATGCTCCTGCCCCTTCCTCCCCTCCCTCCAGCTTCACTCCATGCACCAAACCCCCTTTGGGGTCTGGGGGTCCCCAAATGCCACCTGGGCACGGGTGTGGGGACGCAGCTCTGCCTTCCAGGAGTGCCACTCGGTGATGGCTCTGCCAGCCCTGGTGGCCCCGGGAACCTGAGCTGGCCTTGGGTGAGGTGGGGACAGTCCCCCTTGGACAGAACCCCTCGGTCCCCGCGATTCTGGAGGCTCCACCCCTGCTCTGCTGTGGGGCTGGATGGGAAGGACAACCCCAAACCACAGGAAACCCCCTCCCCGTTTATTGTGACACTTTTTTTGTCGCGTTTGGTGTCTCCAAGCTCAGTAAAGGTGCCCTGGTGCCTTTGTGATGTTTCCTCTCCTCGCCATCCCTCGGGGACCGGGGGGAACCTTCCCCTCCTCGCCATCCTGGGGGGACCCAGCCCTTCCACCCCTCCATCCTGGGGTACCCAGCCCTTCCCCACCCCTCCATCCTGGGGTACCCAGCCCTTCCCCACCCCTCCATCCTGGGGGACTCAGCCCTTCCCCACCCTGTAAACCCAGGAATACCCAGCCCATCCCCACCCTGAATCCCGGGGGTACCCAGCCCTCCCACCCCTCCATCCCGGGGTACCCAGCCCTTCCCATCCTCCATCCCTGGGGTACCCAGCCCTTCCCCTCCCCTCCATCCCTGGGGTACCAGCCCTTCCCCCCCTCCATCCCAAGGGACCCAGCCCTTCCCCCCCCTCCATCCCAAGGGACCCAGCCCTTCCCCACCCCTCCATCCCAAGGGACCCAGCCCTTCCCCACCCCTCCATCCCAGGGGACCCAGCCCTTCCCCACCCCTCCATCCCAAGGGGACCCAGCCCTTCCCCACCCCTCCATCCCGGGGACCCAGCCCTTCCCCACCCCTCCATCCCAAGGGGACCCAGCCCTTCCCCGCCCCTCGTTCATCATGGATGAGCCCCGCGTAACCCAACTCCACTTTTGGTCACTCCTCCGGCCATCTGATCCTCCGAGCAGAGCTCGGGCCGAGCTGGGGTTGTTTTTTCTGGCAGATGGCGAGCGGGAGCTGCAGCCCCGAGCTCACCTTCCCTGCCAGCCCTGCCACCCCACAGCCCCCACCCATGGGCGCTCTGCCGGACCGCTGACCCCTCGGCAAACCCCACAGCGGGGTTAAAAGGTGCTGGAGGAGCCATTCCCCACAAATCCAGGCGGATTTTGGAGCTGCAGAGACTCCGAGTCCCCTGCAGGGCCACCCACGGTCCCCGTCCGTGCCGGGCAGAGCCAGGCTGGTTATTATTAACCATTTTTGTTATTATTATTAGGGTTATTAATAGCTCGTTACTGCTCACCCGGCCCCCGGGGGAGCCAGGGCAATTAAGATCCGGAGCAAGGCCTAGATTGAGGCTCTTCTCCTCCTCGTTTAATTATTTTTAAAAATAACAAGCTTGCCTCATGCAGGGCTGGGGACAGAGCCAGCAGAGCCCCGGCTGAGGGGCTGTGGTGGGGGCAGCACAGAGGAAACATTTGGGAAAATTTGGACAGTTTAGACAATTTGGATAATTTGGACAATTTAGACAATTTGGATGATTTTGTGAGTCCCTGGAGCAGCGCCCTCCTTCCCTCCCTCCCTTTTCCCTACTTTCCCACCATGAGTGACCACAGAGCCCATCCTGTGGCACAGAGGAGCTGCTGCTCTCCAGACACACCAAACTGGGACTGCCCAGAGAGCTGTGGCTGCCCCTGGATCCCTGGCAGTGCCCAAGGCCAGGTGGACATTGGGGCTGGGAGCAGCCTGGGACAGTGGGAGTGTCCCTGCCATGGCAGGGGTGGCACTGGATGGGCTTTGAGGTCCCTCCCAACCCAAACCATTCCAGAATTCTGTCACTCCCGCAGGTGGGTTTTGCTCCCTCTCCATCCTCCAGGAGCAGCTGCTCCTCAGCCAACACAATTTCTCCCTTTTTTTCTGAATAAAGACCAAAAAACCAGCCCAGGCTGACATATCCAGGCTCCCCTGCTCGAGCACAAATACCTCACTCAGGGCGAGGTCCGTTCCACCCTTCTCTTGACGTGCAGGACGTGAAACGATCCCACTGAGCTCTGCCCCTTCCAGCACCCACTGCTGCTGCTCCACGCCTGGTCCGGGGTCTGGATGGGGCCAGAGGCACCCAGGGGATCCTCCCGGATTCTTCCAGGGGTGCAGGGAACCCCAGAGGAGGTTTGAGACCCCAAAGCAGGGAGGGAGCAGATGGGGCGATCCCAAACACGCTCATTTGGGACAATTAGAAAGCGATGGTGGGACCCTCATCCTAAAAACACCAACAGGGGTAACACCAGTGCTCTGTCCCACGGGCATCAGGAGATGCCAATTCCTGTGCCAGCATGTCCCAAACTTGGCACGAGACAGGAGAGGGCTCTACCAACACCAGCAGCAGCCAAACGCCATCAGGAACAGCCCAAGCGCTGTTCATTATTCTTCATCATCATATAAATATGCTGTAGAACATCTCAACAAGGGCAAAGTGC
>CM019235.1:1895133-1917214 GCA_009741485.1 Malurus cyaneus samueli | reverse complement strand
GCTCTCATAACACTTAGAGAACACTCACACCTCCAAGAAGCGTCACGGACGGTATGTTGTGTACTCTAAACAACGGAGCGTTGTTGACCAGGAACACCAGACTGGAATGAAGTGAATGGCCAAATACTCAATTCCAGGCCCCCCCATTAGACCCGGTGACCATCCCACCTACTTCATGTTTCAGAACCTATACACGCAAGAGGGTAAATCTCCAAAGCATCGAATAATTTGCGGAACCCTATAGATCCTTCTAGAAGGCACCTCACCTCAACAATGAGAGGTCCTTGCCCAAAATACAGAATATGAAAGCCTACAATACGAGACATACACCACAGACCATCCTACCGTGCGGGAAATTGTCCACACGTCGAGAGCAAGTGTCAATCACAATAAATGATCCTCAGATTGAAGCGGTGTTATGTGGTCTCAAGACATACCAGCCTCTACGCTTCCTGTCCTTGAGTCTCCACCGAAGTCAGCATCTAATCCACGGGTCCAGGAGTATATCCAGCCTGACAAGAATAGAGAGCGGATCGTCCAGAACCAGAAGAAAAAAGAAGTGAAACCTTAGCCCCAAGATATCACGTGCGAGAGATCCGGTTCAAGATAGGCCAGCCGTGCAGCTAGACGGGCAACAAAAGAGGACCTGCCACTGCCTCCGAGGAAACCACAAAATCCCAGAGGTCGCTCACAGTCACACCACAAAAGGATTTGCGCGGTAAACCTAAACTGAAGTGCATTCAGACAATTAGAGAGAAAAGAAAATAGGCGGATGCTGGAAAAGCTGGTGCGGACTATGACATAGGTAACAGTGTGTAATTCGTTCACAACCGAGGTTAGTTCTCATGCTAACAAGTTACGAGAGACGAACCTTGGCTGCAATTCATAATTGCTGAAATTGTTGGAGAAGCATGAAAACTGAAGCAAGGACACCAAAAGCAAGCAGAAAAACAGCGAGCCACGGGAATAAACTGCCAGCTCCAATCTCAAACCTAATTCCCATGCCTAAAAGGGCTAAAAATCAAAGCCCCGCCAACAATACGGCACCTCCCTTACCCAGACTTAACAATAAAAACAAAACTTGTTGGCAATGCCTAAAGCAAAAGTGGGACAAACGCAAGCAACACCCTGGAAAAACCATAAAATATAAATTTCCCATCCGAGGGGCTTTGAAATCCCTCACAACACCAAACAAACTGACCCACCCTCATATTGCCCTGCATTCTTTGACAACACTTCACGTCCCCACGTCAGCAACATAAAAGAGCAGTAAGTCCGGAGTGTGCAAAAACAACTGATTTAAAAACTAGGGAAGCCCAAAGTCACTGATATTGAAACAAACAGTACTATAGAAGTAATGTTCAAATTCACTTAGGATCCGTCGGCGAGACGTGGTTCAGGAATAGGCACGACCTCCCCCACGAGAGAGCGCAGAAGAGGGAAGGTACAATGAAGTTAAACACCGATCCTTGTCAAATACCACAATACAAACGTGGAGAAAAATGACCGACACCTCGAGCATAGTAAAGTGGCGCAGCCAAAAATCAAGCATCAAGTTTCAGCTAGGGCGCAACATCCATGGAGCGCTGCGGCGAATTCGGTATTGGTAGTGACCAAGTTCTAAGCCCGGCTGTAGGCAGCCTCCGCGGGGATCCCGTGGACGAGTTTATTTGGAGATCTTTCAAAGCGGGTACCCTGATGTTCCTTCTCCTCCATATTACGACGACGATTCACAACTCACCAGAAAACCAAGGAGCAACTGCTAACTGAGCGCAGTACAAAGGAAGAAAAGCCTCCCCAAACTATGGCGTCAGTAGTAGTGTACATGGCCCAGTACACATTCATAGCTTCTGAGCGCGACTTTTAGTAACACTCATGAAGAACCACCATTAATAAACACGTGTCCCACGTGGTAGTCATAACACCCCCAAAACTCAAAGATTTCTGGCCGAAGGAAGACACAGAAGCAGAGAAGAGTCATAGCAAGCTGGAGGCGCCGACTCATGCTACCTGGCAACAGCACACACCCATCACAGGGGAATCATCGCCAGAGCCTCGAAGCATCCCACTCACGAGTTAACCGAAAATTGGTGCAAAAAATAACATAAGTGCACATGTAGCGGAGAACAAAAAGGGAGAGGAAACAGGGAACCTGTTGTGGTGTGCAGGTCACCACGTGTGTGCTTGAATGTTGTCAGCTGACCCTCCTGGAGCTGGACTCTCGCGCTAGTGAAATCCACGCGCCGGCTAAACAATCTGTGACAGCAGAGGTAGATGAAGGCTCGGTATACACAGTACAGAGATCCAGTCGTGGAAGATTACAGCGGTGTTATAATGCCTGACACGTCGATAAGAGGCTATACCCACAGAGCTAATAAACAGCAAATATCTCCAGCAGGCTGTTAGAGCCAGCAATATCACATTGCGCGAACAGCAGACTTACGAGAAAAGTAAAGTGATTGGTTGTAAATGCTTGAGGAAAATTAATCTGATAGAGAGCTAGAAAGCTGCAACAGCAAGAGCAAACAGAACGCAGATGTGTAGCAAAGATACGAGAACACCTGAGTTGATTGCGGGCTAGAGAGCCAAGAAGTATGACTGTACACGCTGCTTATAGTAAGTAGAGAAAGTCAATAACTACTCGGCAGGGGAGTCCGAAGAGGCAATAAAACTGTTTGTTGGTCAATGCGAACTCCAGTGAGATGTGATGATTAAAATCGAGAGAATAAACACCAGTTCATAAACAAAAACGACATTGTCTCTGAAGCTACGAAAGCAATACCTCACAGCTGCATAGCCATATGCCCGTCCGTCCTTCCACCCAATTCTTCTAAGAGTATCTTAAATAGTAGGCTTGTATTCCTCCCTAAGATCTGTCAGAAGTGCAAAGCGATCCCGAAATGCGTTAAGCTTTTGATAATGCGGATTTGAACGGCCAAGTCTCTTCGAGCCCTAACGGCAACCGTAAATACCACAAAAGTCAGCCCTGTTTGTCCCACATTAATTTTGATTCCTCTAAACCCATAATCGACTTTCTCCACCATATATTAGTTCCTCTATATAATATATATCTATCTAATATGAACAATGCATTTAATAGCATTGGTATTTCCACCACAGAATCTTAGCTTCCAAGGCTTGAGCTGATGAGCAGAATGGCATTGAGAACTATCGCAATGTGATAAACCCCAATACAGACCAGAACACCACCAGAGCAAAATGCGCTGTGCAGGTTTAACGAATCTCAGAGTTTTCATCGTGCCGATCTAACACCAATCGCATTAAATGATGTTATCCATTCCTGAAGTCAAGCTGCTCCTTAAAACATCTGTGAGGCATCAGGCAAGTGTGACGAAACAAATCACCCCACCTGAAACTAAAAAAGTTCCCAAGTATATAAGAAACTAATTGACATGCTGGACGTGAAAGGGAAAAAACCTCAGCTAAAATCCATTGACAATAGAAGCAGGCTTTAGTTGAGAAAAAAATATAACAAACATAATTTGCCAAGTGCATAAAAAGCCCAATCCGAGTGCAACCCTCCTGTTGGAGATCGATTGTTTTCACTTAAGGAAAGTGTACAAACTGCCTCAACACCATTTATAAGACATAAATAACGTCTAAGAATTATGAAAACAGTTAGCTACAGGACAAATCTAAAAGGATACTGGAACGCCCCCGTTTCAAAAAACCCTACTCAAGAATGTGGTAAATGAACTTTCTCTCCCACAAAACAAAGCTTTTTGAGCTCACACACTAAAAGCAGTACCCCTATCTGTCTGCCATCTCCGCCCGAGCCCCAATAATTTACTCGACTCTGGAACCTGTCTCCAGGTTTTCAAAAAACACGCGAATTTTGCTAGATTCTAAGAATGCAGAATGCGTAAACCAAAGTCCCTACAAGGGCCAGATATCGACATATGGTGAGATACCACAGACATTGTGTTAGGTCCATCCACCACGCAGTGCACTTCCAGCTCACAAACTCTTGTATCGCTGTACCTCCTCCAATCATGTCACCCTCGAACCTTTCACGACGCCACCAGACAAAACCCAAACACCCTTGTACAACACAGAGAGTTCGACCAAGCATATGGTGCTCGCAGTATCCTACAGACAAGAGTGCTGACAGCATCAATGTAAGCCGCCTTGAGGGGAAAACAGAGCGCTGCCAAGCATTCAGCTCTCTGTGCGAGCTGTCGCCCCTCTGCAGCGCAACAGGAGCCGCGCGAGCAGATGTTGGCGTCGCAGCAAAAACCAAAAACGGTGAGATCAACAGGAAATTCATCACACCACTGTCTCTAATAACCCCCTCACGCTCATTGAACAGCAATGCCCTGTCTGATCGGCTGGACCACAAGGCAGCCCGGTTATCTGTGAGAGATCCCCTGGCTTGCGTAAAGATATCTGGATACCGACATGGTCCTAATCTTGCTGCAGCTGCTGATGCCCCGTCAGGCTAGTAACAGCAGAGATAAACCCGTGGGGGCAATTCTGCAGCTAGGACGAATGCGGGTGGAAGCGATGCTGACACTCGCCGGCCAGTCGTAGAATCGGGGCAAGAGACGTTAACAACCCAAGCGAGTCGCAGTCGGACTGAATGAGCCTTGGCCACAGTCTGCGTAAAGAAGACAGCCGTTGGTGTATGTTGAAAAACACTATCGGCTAATTAAAGAGGAGAAGCAGGAGCTCAACGTATTATCCCAGCAGGTGACAGATTCTGCACAAGAGGCACCTGTTGCGTCACAGGGAGAAAGATATACTGAGTGTTACGCTCACCTTGGCATGATTGGGAAGAGAAGGAGAGAAAAGACCTTAGAGAAAAGAGAGAGGTTAGAGGAAAAAAGCACAAAGGCCTAGAAAGTAGGGCTGAGGGGGACATGGGAGAGAGGAGAAACTGTAATCGAGAAAAAAAAACAAAAAACATCCCTGCAGCAGGCAGCACCCACCGTGGCCCGAGAAATCAATAGCGTCTGGAGACTCGGTTTCTGATAGATACAGTGAAAGAAGACTAAAGAAAGGTGAATAGGGTCGCCCCTGAAATGAGGTGTTTCATTGCTGAACAATAAACAGGTTTATAAATTTACTGCCAAGGGAAGAATAAAGGATTACTTAGAGAACACAATGTACTAAAATACATGGCTGAATTATGTGTTCTCGGCTTCTTCCCTAAAAGCTGTTTTGCTCTTAGCCCAGGCATCAAAGACTCATATTACCTTCTCCAGCCGACGCGACTAACGGAATGCTATCAACACAGACTCAATGACATCTTTAAGAGACGCCAAACAATCTTTATTGCCCTGTAGCCTGCCTCTAGTTTTGCGCAACGCCTTACGGTCGAACTAAATACCCTCTTTGAGGGCTGCTGAGCGAGCCCCATTCACTAAGATATAAAAGCGTAAAACACTGGCATAAAAGCCACGGAACCAGAACAGGCGTGACACGGCGTGAACCCACGACTATATGTGAACACTATTCCTGATTAACCGCCACTGTCAGCATCACACTCGGGGAGAGGAAAAGCAATCTCCATACAAGATGCTGTTTCTCCCCAAATACGCCGACCCTACCCAATGACCCTCGGGCTTATGACACGTGGCTCCTAAGAACGTGAACACTGTCATAAAGCGCTCGCGCGAGAGCTCCGCCCCAGCGCGCCCCCATTCCAAACAGTCGGAAGATGAATCATGAACAAAGAAGCTGGAAACCATACGGCAAGGTGCTCCCCCAAATGAGAAAAAAGCGCCCAAGTGCACTGCGCAAGAAATGAGGCATCTTTGAAGAAACCTGCTTCAACGAACAACCTCCTGGTTGATGTGGATGCCTGGCGGAAAGAAGACCTCCAAGAGTACCCTTCTGTTGAAAACTCACACATATAACCGAGCACTCTTTATATTCTTATACATAAAATAAACACCCACACTCTGAGCCGTTCACCAGGGAGGATCGAGATGGTCCCATGAACTCACTAAGCACCTTCAATAATCCGCCTCAGGGCAGAGGACTATTATCCCATGTTCAGGGCATCCTTAAATCTCCCTAATCAAGAGATACCTGAGACCATTAACACACCTGTCTGCGCGAAAGAATCTGTGACCAACGCGGAATAGGCTTCACGCGACAACGAATGCCGACGCACCTCGCGCCTCATCAGCCGGAAAACGGATAGTCATCAACCCAAGAACAACAAAAAGAATTGCGAAGCACTTCAGCATCAGAGAGATCCGATGCCACTTGCCATTATGTCCTCTAGGGAAACCCTCTTCCAGTCCGCCAACCACAATCACACACCTAGCACCAGCCAGATGCGACTCGACACAGACTTGAAGAACAAGAGAAACCGAAAGCTATGAACTTCCTGCTTTCAACAGAGGTTGTTGCGCGCAAGAAAACCTAGCGGCTGATGCCCATGACCGATGGTTGTGTCCCGCCCATCCCACAGCTCAGGATGCCTAGAGAGAGCGGCACAATCGAATACCAAGCTTTGGTATCTCCGGGATTCACTTAGAAATTAGTGCAGCATTTTTACCACACAAAATACCAACATCATCAATGATCGTGCAGGAACCATCTCCAAGTACCTTGCGAGTGTTGACTGTGCGCGTTCACCGCTCGCGTCTGCTCTTGCCTGTCAAGAGCAAGTGTGGTGCGCAGATGGTTGGAAGAAAAGGTTAACTAGGCCCATGTCAGCTGGCGACAGGTAATCGCGTTCCCAAGTGGTCTAATACAAAAGCCCTATCCAAGCAAGACGATGCCCGACAAGGGAGGCTCAGCCCACTTCAAGAAGCACTACCCCTGTGGTGACAGAAAAACAACTGCTCCGAACGCACAGCGCTCCTGGCCCCAAATTCCCCCTATCTATCCAATACCAGAAACATAGCGATACCGCGCACCCGAGACCAAGACGAACAGAAGATGAATGCGTCTCATCCTCACCCAGAGACAGCACACCCAACGAAAAATTATAAAAACATGCACCGCCGGATCCCTCTGACAGTCTGCGAAAACTTTCGAGCCCTTAAAAAATTAGGGACATGTGAATTCCACAAACCTGACCAAAGGTGCACTGAAGTGCCAGAGAGGGTTTGTGCCACAGAAGCATTGCCAGAGTGTGATCACTAACTATAAAGCATGCTTACTTGAAGAGAAGAGCAAACAGAATAATGACAAAAACCAAAGATCGCGCATATCAGATATCGAGAGAATGAATGCACAAGCGTCAACTAGAGGAGTAAGAAGAAACCCTAGAGAGAACATAAAGTAAGATAAACACACAGCTGAAGACAACAAAAAGAACAAAAAAAAAAAGAATGAGAAAAAGAGGGCAGAAAGAAGAGCCACCCAGGGTGTAGCAAGGAAAGGAAATAAGAGCCGGAACACTCAACTGTGGTCCTCTGTGCACTAAATCACTCATATAGCTCCCCGTTTAGCAACATCCGAGTCCGAGTTTAGGTCTAATCTCTGAACCCGCCGCTGCATTCTGCCAAAAGACAGGAGTCTCGGAGGAGAGGAGAGAGGAAACACTGTGCAGATGCGGCCCTGTAAGCATCACCAAGAATGCTAAGAAACGAAGTGGCGATACCCAAAGAATAATGAAAAATATAACATCAGTGTAACGCGGCAGGCCTGCGCGCGCCATAACCTCATCCCATCAGCTGGTCTTCACATGTTTTGGCTTCTCCATTGCTTCCGTACCACAGAAAAGAATCTTCAGTTACTTGGCTGGAGAACATCCTGGAACTGAGCGAAGCAAGCACTAGATTCTGTCTAGGAGAGCAAAGACCAAAGAACCCAGCCCTTGAGGCCTGCGACTATGACGGACTCGACTGGGCCCGGGTCACAAGTATCGCTTCTCTGCGCAATGCCCAGTGGAGATAAACCTGCGGGCATTGGGACACCCACCCTAGGGAGAGCGCCACTGGAGAGACATCCGAAACCAATCCATGGGCGTCCCAAAACACACTCAAGCTACATGAGAGGTCCTCCGACGAAGAGTGCTGCTTCCTGCCACCCTCCCCATTGAAGCAACCTGTCGCGATGAAAGATCGAAGGGCCTCACTTAACCAGAAGAGTTGTTCGCACACACTCATCCGTGAGCACGCGCATGAACAAGCCGCTCCGTACACACCATACTATAAAAACTCCGTTGCATCCCATCCACTGAAGCCTCTCAAATATCTGGTATTGTATGCGTAGGACGCCGAGTGCCTCAGAGAAATAGGACGGAGTCTCTGGAATGGTTAAACAATAGCATGTGGTGCAAATAATGAAGTCATCTGCCGTGTTGCCTCTTCAATCTAACCAAACAACCTGCGAGAATGTCGCAATGGGACCCGGGGACTGAGAGGGAAACAGGATAATCAACTGGTAACACTGACTTAAAGTTAAATGTATTTCGGTAATACAAAATACACACCCAACACCTGCCGAAGATGAGAAGGCCATATAACTATAGTCGCTTAATCCCCAACGCGATAATCCACTTCCCAAGTGATTAGAAACAGGGCCACTGGATCGCAAGGACATGGAGAACTACCGAAATGTGCTGCAGAACCTCACAAGCGTCCATACCAAGAGAGAAAATGCGTTCATGCACTGAGACACCACATGTCTGTCTCAAACGCCTTCATAAATGTTAGATTACCGTCCCGAATATCTCAATGGGGCCCGACGATCCTCAGACTTGGGAAGTTACGACCGCGTAGGACAAAGCAAAGGACATGGTCCTGAACCTCGACCAAAGAGACACACGGGGCCCAAGAAGTGTGGGTGAGTCCGTCCACGGAAAAAATCCGCCAAAGTAAGGTGCGCGCTTAGCGATTAGCTTGCACCACAATCTAACCTTATTTGTGTAGAGTCGTAGACGGAAGAAGAAACTATCTGCCAAATGGCGCTTCTGCAAGAGGCGTGGTAAACATTGAGTTTTATAAAGGGAGAACAAAATATGTAGTTTGCTGCTGAAAATGGAAGCACCGGTGCCTCAAGCTGCGCCTTGCTTCCCCTCCCTCAAACTATGGTCAGGAATGGGAGAGGTCCTGGTGTACAAATCCCAGGGGTGGCTCACTGCGTCCTGCTCCCTTCCCTCAAATCTATGGAGATCAGGAATGTGGGGAGAGGTCTCTGGTGACAAACCCAGGGTGGCCTCACTTGGCTCCTGCTTCGCCGTCCCTCGAATCTATGGGATCGGGAACATGGGAAGAGGTCAATCTGTACAAACCCAGGGTTGGCCTCACTCAGCTCCTGCTTCCCTTCCCGTGAAACTGCGGGATCAGGGACATGCGATGACGAAACCCAGGAGCCTCACCGGTCCTGCTTCCCTTCCCGTGAAAGCGGGATAGGAGAACAGCTGTGACAAACCAGGGGGCCTCGCGGCCCCATTCCAGCTAGGAACGCGGACGGGACAAGGAAGCATGAGGTGAACAGACCCAAGGTGGCCCACTCAGCTCCTTTTCCCTTCCCATGAACTGCAGAATGGGGACATTGCGGTGACAAACCCCAGTGTGGCCTCACCGGTTCCTCTTCCCTCCCGTGAAATCTGCGGATCAGGGACATGCTAGATACAAACCAGGGAGGCCAACCGTTCCTGCTTCCTCGCTTCGAATCTGTGGGAGTAGGAGAAGGTCCGGGGACAAACCCCAGGGGGGCCCCGCTTGGCTCCTGCGTCACTCCCATGAAAAATTGCGGATCGGGGACATTGCTGATGACAGAGCCCCAGAGCGGCGACCCTGCGCACGCGACGGCACGAGAACGCCCGCTGCCCCACAGATCGCCGCGCCCTCACCGGAACGCCGCGCCTCAAGGAATCGCCGCGCCCATCCCGATCCACGCCCACAGCCTTCCCAGCGCTAACCCCGCGCTATTTCCCGCGCGATTCCCGGCCTATTCCCCAATTCCTATACCACCCGGTTGCGGTATCCCCGCGGCCCTCGCGCCATCCCGCCGGGCGACGAGGCGGCTCTAGTCCCAAGCTCCCGAGCTGCCCGTTCCTCCTTCTTACGGAGCACCGATAAAAGAGGATCCACCCGCTCCCTGGAGAAGCGACCCTACAGCCAGGAGAAAAATTCCATATCCAACGCCGGATGCAACCTTGAAACACTTTAAACACCTTACAAGCATTAACACCTTAAAACACCGGGCGGCCACCCCGGAGCGTCAGCACGCGTTAATCCAGCCAGAGGGAAACAGGAAGACGCCTTGGGAGGCAGGGAGTATTTCTGCCGAGGCAGATACACAGCAATAAAAAGCAGACCATCCTGAGCTCCAACACCTAACAAAAAGGGAAAGCAGCCCCCCTGACATCCAGCCGGGACACAAAAACGTGTCCCTCCCCGAAAGCGAGCGGCGGGCGAAGATGAAGCAGGGTCTGACAAGGGCTCCGGAACCGCGCCAGCAGGCCCGAGGCCGAGGCACAGCCCGTGCCACCGTGGGCACGATGTCAAGGGGAAAACACAGCCCAAGCGCCTGTCCTCCCGGCCCCTCCCAGCAGGCAGAAAAACACCCAAACGCATTTACCCAACTCTGTGCCCGAAGCTGCTTTGCCTCCGTTTCCCGCCAGGGCGGGAAGCACTGCTCCGGGCTTTTTGCCCACTTTCTTTTTTTTTTTTTTTTTCTCTCACTGCTCCTCGGGCTGTTTTGCTCTTGGGATACTCCACATCCGAGAGCATCTCCCCCCAAAAGCAGCTCCCAGCACTTTAGGAAAGGCTGCAGGCACCCAGGTGGGATTTCTACAACCTTTGAAACCCCCAAGAAATCCATGGTGGAGCAGAAATAACCTGTCCAAGCTGCTCTGGCCAAAACTCAGTCCTCCGGCAGCAAAAGGCAGCCACAGAACCGCCGGTGATCAAAACATCAGCGCAAAATTAAATCAGATCAGCCCCAGGCTGCCCAGCTGGCAGCTCCCCAACTCATCCTCAATTATTCTCCCATTTTAAAGGACGGGCACCACCGTGCCCTGTGGTGCCAGGGTTTTATTCCATCTCCATCCCACACAGTGATGGGGCAGTTTTGGGGTGCAGAGATACCCCAAAGGCCTCCCAGTTCCCAAAGGGTCATTGCAGGATTCAACAGCTGCGTTTTAGATTTTAAACCCACACGCGACCTTATTGCTGCTGGGCAGCTCTGCTGGTGGAGGTTTTTTTGGGTTAAATTCCTCGTGTTTTCATGGGGAGGTTTGTAGGAACTTTCCCTGCCTGGATGAGGCTTTTCCCCTCTTTGGGGCTGGGTTTTGGGGTCTCCATCCCAGCCAGGGTGAGAGCCCATCCACCATCCCAAGCAGCAGCCAGGAGCTCTGCCAGGCCCAGCCTGGGGTTCAGGCCACCAAATCTCCCAATCCCGGGTGCAGCAGCTCCAGCTCGGATCCTCCTCACCCCAAAGGGCCGGGTTTGTGCCCTGGTTCTCTGCCAGGCTGCAGAGAACCCCTCTCCATCCCTTCTGCCTGCCATCCTCTCCCTCCCTGGCTGCTCTTTTCTCCTTCCCCAAATCCTCAGCTCAAGGTAAGGCTGGGCATAGCAGAAATCGCGGCTGCTCCGCCGCCCGTGCCAACGCCGTGGGGGCCGGAGCACCTTCGGTCGGCTTTTAGCTCGATCCGCTTTGCGAGTGGATTAAGGAAGCGCCACAGGAGTACTCAGGATGGAGAGTGGGAAGAGGCAAAGGCTGCTGTTCCAGCGCGGCGATGGGAGCCGGGAATGCTGCGCTCGCCGCCTGCTCCATTTCCCCGAGAAACACGAGCCGCTCACAGCCGCTCTCAAACCAACCCTCGGAATTTCCGACAGGAGAATCCGCCTGGCCCTAAAATCCGGGATGCTCGGGGAAGAGGCAGGAATGGGCTGGGTGGCCGGGGTGGGCCTGCGGGCTATCACGGGGGGAAACCGAGCCGAGAGAGGGGGAAGCTTTCCCGACGCCTGGAATGCTCTCAGAGCCGCTCGCTGCGCGGGGGAAGAGGGCGTGCGACAGCGGAGCCAGCCTGAGGAGGGGGGGGATTGCGGGATCCGGGACCCCCGGAGCGCCGGGGATGGAGCGCGACAGGGACGGGCTGGAGCCGGCGCCGCGGCGACGCCAACCGCCACCCCGGTGCGACCCTGCCCGGGGGCACCGGCGCTGCCCGCGGTGCCGAACCCCCTCCCGGGCACCGCCGGGGCTGCGGAGGGCCTGGCGCCGCGGGCGGTGGGAGCCGGCGGGGGAGGAGGGTGCAGGGAGGATGGAGGCAGGCTCGGTGCCACAGGGGCGGCGGGGCTCGGCGGCGCCCCCCGAGCACGTGTGCGGCCCGGCGCGACCCTCCCCGCCCGGGACCCCACCGCACCCTCGCGCTGCGCCGCTGGGGGCTCGCATGGCGCGCGGAGGCGCGGGCAGAGCCGCAGCCCCGGGGGGCGGCGGCGGCGGCTCCGGACGGACCCCCGGCCCGCCCGGCCTCCCGGGGGCGGGGGGGCGGCAAGCGCCTTCCACCGCGTCGGGCCTGCGCGGAGCGCCCCCCGCGCCCCCGCCCAGGCCCGGGGAGGGACGGGCCGGAGGAGCGCAGGGAAGGGACACGGGGGTCTCCTCCCCCGCGCAGCCGTGACCGGAGAGGAGGGTCCTCCGGCAGCCTGGGTGTCCAAGCCTCGGAGCGCCCTGTGTGGGTCCCAACCCTTGTCAGCACGTGGGGTATCCCGCGCCCCCTGCTTGGCCCCTGACCACTGGCCAGCGTTCCTGGGTGCCCCCGACCCCTTGTGGGGTACCCCCGACCACCCTATCTGCGGTCCCTGACCCTTTCCCAGCACCCCTGGGTCCCCCGACCACCCACATGGGCTCCCCCGCCCATTCAGCCCACCCGGTACCCCCCGCCTTGTCTGGGCTCCCCCCATGCCAGCACACAAAGGTGCCTCCCAGCCCCATGGCAGCCTGTTGGCATCCCCTGCCCCGTGTCCCCTGAGGGTCACCTCACCCTGCTCAGGAGGGAGTTGTGGATGAGCAGAGCCATTTCCGCCCCACTCCATCCCGCGGGGAAATTGAGGCAATCAGGGCACCAACAGCACCGTGACCCCAGCAAGGAGCGCAGCCCCCGGCCCAGCCAGGGCTCCTGCGTTTGTGCCCCTGCTCGCAGTGCCAGGGAGATGCCAGGCTCGCCGGACAATGACCTGGAGCACCCCCAGCACCCCCATCCCACACGGGGACAGCACTCACCACCGCCCATTCCTCCTCTCGCTCTCCTCTCGCTCCTCTTCCCTCCTGCCGAAGCCTGATTGATTTGGTGATTTGGTGTTTGGGTTAATTAATTGGGCTCTGAGGATGGCAGAGGCCAATTCCCTGCTCGGCTCTGCCTTCCCGGCTGGAATTGTTGCTCCTCTCCACTCATCGCTGGCCTCAGCCTTGCAGGTCCCCAGGGGCCGTGGCTGCTGATGCAGAGCGTCCTGCGCCCTTGATGCGCTGGGTGACAGCTGACCAAGCACCACCTGAGCCTTTCGGTGACATCTGCTGCGTCCACAGCGCCTTTCGAGCCGCTTTGGCAGCACCTTCGTCACTTCACAGCTGGGGAAAGCGAGGGCAGAGCTCCGGGGGCAGGAGCGGGGCTGGCCACTGACCCCAGGCTGGTTCCGCGCCGCGGTTTTGGCTCCGGCGGTGCGGGATTTTGGCAGCAGAAACGCCGACAGCTCTCCCAGCCCTGCCGGCTCCACTCCCAACTCCCATCCCCTGCTGCAGCCCGGCGTTTGTGCTGATGGAGGTTCCTGGTGCCTCCTGCTGCTCGCTCGCTCCGGGATGTGGATTTAGAATTTCATTGCAGGCGCATGCAGCTAGGGCTTTCCCATTCGAGCTTCATCCCCAGCCCTGGATCCGCGTTTAAAACCGGCAGATTTGCGTGGCTGGGAAGGAATTTCATGACTGTTTTAAACAATATCAACTCATCTGCTTAGGAAAAGATGAAAAAAATAACCGCGGCAGGGAAACCTCGGCTGCTTCGGTTGGGATGGGTTTTTAAAAGGGGGGGAGGGTGTGTGCCCGAGCGATCCGCGGCTCGTTCCGGTTCCCCGCGGTGGAAAGGTGATTCTGGCTAATTTGAACACGCTCATTAAAAAGCACGGAGTCAATTAAGCAGCGTCGTCGTCCCCGCCGTTATTAATCAGGGAAGGGGGGAATTGCTGCTGCCTCCACTCAGCTCCCAATCCTGATCCCGATTCTGATCCCGATCCCATTTCGATCCCGATCCCGGTACCGAGGGCAGGTTTTATCTGCTGGAAGTTGCTCTCCGGCCTGCTGGCCGGGGTTAGAGGTGATTTTGGGGGAGCAGAGAGCTGGTAATGCACTGGGAGAGCTGGGGGAGCCCGAGGTTGGAGGAGGCCGCTTCGTCCTTGTCCCTCCCCAGAAAATCTAATTTCTGTTTTATAGAATTAATTATTCCTGTCTTACCGTGCCCTCTTCACAGCGTTATTTTATTTTTGGGGAAAGCAAGACAGAGATGTGGATGAGGACAAGAGCGGGTTGTGATTGGAACCTGTGCCGTGGGTTTTGGCTCAGCCCTGCTCCCCCTCCGGCTCTCTCCCGTTTTCACCTTTTCCCATTAACCCCAAAGCCCTTTCTGGCATCGCTTTGGGCTTTAAGGAAGGAACAGGACGAAGATGGGAAGGAAAAGCGCCAGGCTGAGGTGACCGGTTCTGCTTCCCCAGGCCGGAGTCCAGCACTGGACATTGGACAACCCCACAGAGCCCTCGCTGTCATGCTCCAATTAATTCAAATTGGCTTCAAAACGAGCATTAATCCTAAGGGATTTTGGGCCAGGAGCCAGGGACAGGTCGGGCCAGGAGGGCCCTGCCAGGGGTTGGTGACATTTGGGGCGCTGAGATGGGATCTGTCCCYTCCTTGGGGCGCTTTGCCCCCACCCGTCACCCCTGTCCCAAGAGCCCGGCCCTAAACAAAAACAACCCCCTCCCCAAATAACAGTGGGCCCTTTAAACCCTGATGTTCCCTTCCAAACTCTGTTTTACCCCCACAAACGCTGTTTTTCACCCTCCAAACCCTGTTATTTCCCCACAAAACCCTCTGGTTCCCCCTCCAGACCCTGTTTTCCCCTTCAAACCCCATTGTTCCCCCTCCAAACCCTGTTTTTCCCCCTCCAAACCCTGTTTTTCCCCCTCCAAACCCTGTTTTCCCCCTCCAAACCCTGTTTTCCCCCTCAAACCCTGTTTTTCCCCCTCCAAACCCTGTTTTTCCCCCTCCAAACCCGTTTCCCCCTCCAAACCCCTTTTCCCCCTCCAAACCCGTTCACCCTCCAAACCCCATTTCCCCCCAATCCTTCCCGTCTCACCCCGCCCGATATCCCCGTGCCCACCCTTCTCTCCGCTCATTCCGATCAGGAACCCCCTCAGGGGCACAATCCCTGCCAGAGCAGCCCGAGCCCGTGACTAATCCCAGCTGCTTTTAATAAATATTTCCTCATGACAGTGGAAGTTTCTTTGGCCAGGGACCTGCTGCTCGGAGCCGTGCCCGGCACAAGCGCCAGCAGGTGAAGAATTTTTTCATCCGAGCAATGGAGGAGAGGGACCTTTCCTGTCGGGGATCCTCACCCCTCCCTGCTCCCCAAAATGAAGTCCTCGTGTCTGGTCCAGGGGGGCACTGAAGTCACCCCAAGGTGATAAAATACCACTAAAAAGAGATTTCCCCCATTTTTCAGGGCAGGTTCCCATCCCCAGATCACCACAAGGTGATAAAATTCTATGAAAGGAGGGAATTCCACTATTTTTCAGGACAGGTCCTGCCCCAGACCACCCCAAGGTGGTAAAATCCCAATCAAAAGATGATTTTCCTCATTTTCAGGGCAGGTTTCCAGCCCCAGATCACCCCAAAGTGATAAAATTCAACCAAAAGAGGAATTCCCCATTTTCAGGAGAGGTTCCCAGCCCCAGATCACCCCAAGGTGATAAAATCCCACCAAAAGAGGATTCTCTCATTTTTCAGGACAGGTTCCCATCCCAGCCTCAGCAGGCTCAGCGCCTCAAGCCCAGCTCAACGTTTCCATGCTCAGAGAAGGATAAAGTGAATTATCCCTGTTTTTTTTCCAGCACAGGCAGCTTTTTCCCGCTGCACAGGACGTTTTTCGGGCACGCTGCTGGTCATCAGCTCGGATTTTACCCCTGGAGTTTTTAATTTCTTGATCCACTTTCTCATGACCTTGTTTTTATCCAGTTTGGGGATGTGCTTGGCACAGTCGTGGCATTACTTCCTCCTACAAACCCAGTTTCTGCCCCACAAAACCCCTGGGACAACGTCCTGGTGTGAATGGATGTGACAATCACAGAATCAGAATATCCGAGCTGGAAGGGACCTCACAAGATTCAACAACTCCCAACCCTGGCCCTGCCCAGACCCCCAACATACCCCACCCTGTCTCATCTTCTGAATAGGATTGATTCCCAATAATATGGGGAGGAAAAACTTCCAAAGAACAGATTTCCCAATGAAAATCCCAAAGAACAGGATTTCCTGCTGCCCCTCATCAGGGGGAGCTCTGCTCCATCTCCTGGAGCCCTTTGCTGCAGCCCAGCACAAGATGGACAAGAAGCACTGGATTTGATGGGACTATTGGTAGTTCCTAAGATCTTTTAACCTGAAGTGGCCCTAAATTGGTTTCGTGATTTTGATTGGGAATGCAGGGAGCCAGAACAGCCAGCTGCCAAATCATAAAACTCTGGAATATCCTGAATTGGATAAATCATCAGTCTGTGACAGTTATGGAATTGTGGAATATCCTCAGCTGGAGGACCCCAGGATCATCATCCCCACCTTCCTGCCAGACCCCCCAACAGACCCACCCTGTTCATCTCCTGGCAGCGCTGTCCAAACGCTCCTGCAGCTCTGGCAGCCTCGGGCGGGACCATTCCCTGGGAGCCTGGCAGTGCAGCACCCTCTGGGGACAGAAGAACCTTTCCCTGAGATCCATCCCAGCCCTGACACAGCTCCAGCCGTTCCCTGGGCTCCTGGCCCTGTCCCAGAGCAGAGCTCAGCCCCCGAGTATTCTCCCCTCTGCTCATGAACCCACGAGAGGCACCGGGACGTTTTTTCTCCCAGGTCATTCCGTCCCATCAAGTCCAAGGTCCCCTCCCCATTCCCGGACGAGCTCAGAGCTCCCTGTGCCGCCGTTCCCGGTGGGATCTCAGCTCTCCCCGCCCTCGGGGCAGTCGGGGGCGGCTCCTCCGCTGCTTCCCGCGGGGAAATTGCTCCTGATGGGATCCAGCCCACGTTCCCTCAGCCGCAGCGTGCGGAAAGAACGCGCTGCCGCCCCCGGCTCCCTCTCTCTCCCTGCTGCCTTTATCTGCGAGCGGCATCGAATCCCTCCGGCAGCTCCCGGCTCCTTTCCGAGCACCGCCAGAGCCGCCTTCCAGATGGAAATGTCCCCGTGCCCCGTGTCCCGGTGACCCGCGGCGGGCAGGTCCTGATCCCCTTCATTCATCAGCTCGGCCGGGTCCGCTCCCGGCTCTGGGAGCAGCCGGGTCCTGCTCGGGATGGGGATTGAGGATGAATCGTGATCCCGTTATCTCCCAGGGAATCGGAGGGATTGCACGACAATAAAACCCCAAATCCGCGCCGGTTCCTGCCGTGTTCTCAGCCAGGGATGGCTCAGGGGCAGGAGGGATCCCACTGGGGCCGGATATCCCCTCAGCCTCTGCCGGTGCCACCGTGTCTGACCCGCCGGTCACTCCTCAGGGTGGTGTTTTGGGTAAAAAACGGCGCCACCGGGTGTGGATGGCTCAGGCCACGGGTGTGAATGGCAAGGCCAACGGGTGTGAATGGCAAAGGCCACACCGGGTGTGAATGGCAAAGGCCACCGGGTGTGAATGGCAAAGGCCACCACGGTGTGGATGGCACAGGCCACGGGTGTGAATGGCAAAGGCCACGGGTGTGAATGGCCAGGCCACCGGGTGTGAATGGCAAAGGCCACCACCGGGTGTGAATGGCAAAGGCCAACCGGGTGTGAATGGCAAAGGCCACCGGTGTGGATGGCAAAGGCCACCGGTGGAATGGCAAAGGCCAACACCGGGTGTGAATGGCAAAGGCACCGTGTGATGGCAAAGGCCACCGGGTGTGAATGGCAAAGGCCACCACCGGGTGTGGATGGCACGGGCCACCGGGTGTGGATGGCACGGGCCACCGGGTGTGGATGGCACGGGCCACCGGGTGTGAATGGCAAAGGCCACCGGGTGTGGATGGCACGGGCCACCACCGGGTGTGAATGGCACGGCCACCGGGTGTGAATGGCTCAGGCCACGGTGTGATGGCAGGCCACCGGGTGTGAATGGCAAAGGCCACCGGGTGTGAATGGCACGGGCCACCGGGTGTGGATGGCTCAGGCCACTCCCCTGTGGCCACCAGGATTGTCCCAGTGCTGGGACTGGAGGGACCCACGGCACCAAAGTGGTGAAGAAGGGCACTCCACCCCAGCGTGGGCTCGGGGACATCCCAGCAGGAGCTGCCCAGCCCCTCCTCACCTGTGCCCAGGTGCAGCTGGCAGGGGACAGCGGTGACATCGCCCTTCCCTGTGCCTTTCCTGCTTCAGGGCCACGTTCAGCTGAGGTGCCAATCCCCAAATTTCTCCTTCCCTGTCCTCAACTGAATCACATCCACAATACGAACCCAAAGGAACTTTTCCCGACCCCATCCTTCCCCAGTCCGGGGTCCTGGGGTTTTTTTTTGGCTGCCTGCTCTCCCTCCACAATCTCAGAGTGGGCTGGGAGCTGTTGGGTTGAGAGGCAAACGATGCTGGGGATGCAGTGATGGCAGAGCTGATTCATCAGCCAGGGGGGGTCGGCAAGGTCTAATTGGGAGGGAGCATCGCTTGACGATCCTTTAGTAACCAGAAGATTTGGAAAGCAACTTTTCCTGGCTGACTCGTTAATTCCCCCCGTCAGGTCGATTCTGCAGGCAGAGAGGCGGCCGTGGTTGGGAAAAGATTCAAACAGGGAGTTTCATAGAAATGTATATGAATGTTTGGACTCAGTGATCTCAGAGTGTTTTTCCAACCTAATACTTATCCTTGTGTTGGTCTCCAGGGTTTTGGCCCACACCAGGATGAAGATGAGGGTTTCTCCCCCACGAATCCAGCTGTTTCCAGCTGCTGAGAGCCTCTTCTGGAGCTCCACAGCGCTGGAGTTCACCTGCCAGAACAACTCTCATTCCTGGTGTCCTCTGCAGGGACCCAGGAGCAGGTTCTGGAATGCTCCGGGGTGCTGAGTGGGGTGGATGTGGCTCCAGGGCATGGAGGAACTTCTCAGCTCGGAGATGTGGGAATTGGCTCAGGCTGGCAGGCAGCCAGGCGGGCATTCCAGCCACTGTGGCAGCCCTGGGGCTGGAGGAGGCAGCCGTTTGGGCAACTCTGACAACCCTTTGGGCAACCCTGACACTTTTGGGTAATCCTAACACCCTTTGAGTAACCCCACATCCTTTGGACCACCCTGAATACTTTGGTAACCCTGACACCCACTGGGTAACCCCGACACCCTTTGGATAATCCTGACACCCTCTGGGTAATCTCAATGTCTTTGGATAACCCTGACACACCTTTGGATAACCCTGAAACACTTTGGACAAACCCGACACACTTGGGTAATCCTAACACCCTTTGGATAATTGCCAACACCCTTTGGATAACCTCAACACTCTTTGGATGAACCCGACACCCTTTGGGTCACCCCGGTGCCCTTTGGATAACCCCACAGTGGGTTGGGGCTCTCCTGGCTGTCCCCACATCCCCTGGCTGGCTCTGGGTGGAAGGGCTGCCGTGGGGCTGGCAAGAGGGTTTTGGGGAGCTGTCAGTGCTGGAGCTGGGCACAAGCCTGGCTCCCCACCAGCGTATTAGTGCCTCGCTTCTGCTGGCAAGAAACCCATCCACACCCTCCAGGGATGGAAAAATTGTTTGGCAACACCACTGGAGTGGCACAGGGATCCAGAGGTGCTCTCCCTGCACCCCACGGCCCTGGCAGGACGGGCACAGCGCGCCCAAGGGTGCTCAGCCCCGTTTGTGACACCGTCCCACCGGCTGTCCCCTCCCTGCCTCGTCATTCCGGCAGCAGCTGCGGCTCCGTGGATACGCGAGAGGGGCGGAGTCGCCGCTCCGCCTCGCTCCATGATTATTAATCCACCAGGAGACGCCTGGAGGGGCAGACTTCCCCAGCAGCCATCCCCCAGCAGGCAGGAAGGCTGGGAATAGATTTTCCAGGCTGTGCTGGGGGAGCTGGTCAGGGATTGAGTGACCCGGGACCAAGCCAGGTGTGTCCGGTGTCCTTTCCCTGCCAACCAGGCATGTGGAATTTGGGATACCTTTGCTCTGGCCTGGGGTAAACCTGGGCTGAAATCTCGGGATCCTACTGAAAGGCCTGAGCACAGGGTTCGGGGGTGCTGCAGGGCAGGGGGAGCTCCCAGGGGAGGCCCCAGCACAGGGGTTCTGGTGTGGGGGCAGGCTGCCAGGAGGATTTGAGGGGGGAGATGGGATCAGCTCCCTGGGGATAACGCTCTCCTCTGGCAGCAGCCAAAGCTTGAGCACCCCTGAGAGCCCCATCTTCACCTTTCCAGGCATGCCAGCGAGTATTCATGCCAGCATCCCACTGAGATCCAAACCCGCATCCCATAGCCCACTGCATCCTGAGCCCCAACCCGGCATCCACTGAGAGCCCCCACCCACTAGACCCCCCGATTCCCACTGAGACCCCAACCTGGCATCCCACTGAGTACACTCCGGCTCCATAAGACCATCAGCATTCCACTGAGACCCCACCCCAGATCCCACTGAGAATCCACTAAGATCCACCCCAGGATCCCTGCTGAGATGCCACTGGGCATCCACCCCAGAGACCTGCTGAGTACCCCACCCCAGCATCTCAACCCATCCTACTGAGACTCCCACCCAGAATGCCACTCCATGTATCTCTGTGATCCCCCCATTATTCCTCCTGATCCCACCCGCAGCATCCCACTGAGACTCCACCCAGGATTCCTGTTGAGACCCCACCCCATTATCCCACTGAGATCTTACCCATATCCACTGCAATCCCACCCCATTATCCTCCGCGATCCCACACATTATCCACTCCCATTTCCCTCCACGATCCCACCCCAGCATCCCACTGAGATTCCACCCAGGATCCTGTTGAGACCCCACCCCATTATCTCTCACTAATTTACCCCATATCTCCTGTAGATCCCACCCAGGTCCACAACAAGGATCCCATTGGATCCCACCACATAATCCTGCTGAGACCCCATCCCAGCATCCCACCCCAGCATCTGCTGAGATCTTACCCCATATCCCTCTGCGATCCCACCTCATTATCCCACTTGAGATCTTACCCCATCCCTCTGCGATTCCCACCTCATTATCCCACTGAGATCTTACCCCATATCCTCTGGATCTCTAACCCACGGTCTTACAACCTTGATCCCCCATCCCACAGCCTTCCTCTATCCCACTTCCCTGAGATCTTACCCCATATCCCTCTGTATCCACATTATCCTCTTCCTATCCCTTGCATCCCACCGAGATTCCACTTCCCAGGACCTCTGAGTATAACCACTGGATTCCACCAGCCTGCGAGCCACCCCACTCTACCCCTTCCTACGTCCCAGATACATTCCTCGGACCCATTATCCCCAGCCACCTATACGTAGACCATTATCCCCGTACCCCCCAGAGGAGAGTGATGAAAGGCAGCCGAAGGCTCCAGGCTGGCGTGCTGGTGCCACCTCACCTCGGCTGCAGCTCGGCACCCCGCTGACCCCGCGCGTCTCTGGCCCTGCTGCACTACCGTGTTTGTGTCCCCCTCCCCGCGGGCTGTCCCCGCTGTCCTCTGTGGGGAAACCATGGCTGCAGGCACAGAGCAGCTCCTGCTGACTGAGTGCTCTCGGGCTCTGCTGGTCCTCCTGAGCAGATCAACTCGGATCCCAGCCCAGGATGGGCTCATGGAGCTGCTGGGAGGCACAGAAGGGGTTTGGGGTTTTTCCAGCAGTTGGAATTTTTGTGCTGAGGGTGGGGGAGGGCTGGGATGGATTCGCTGTGGCTGCTCCCCTGGATCCCTGGCAGTGCCCCAAGGCCAGGCTGGACATTGGGCTGGAGACCTTGGGATGGTGG
>CM019235.1:1867409-1895108 GCA_009741485.1 Malurus cyaneus samueli | reverse complement strand
AAGCGGCACAGAGCACAACTAGGGATAATATCCTCGCAGAGACAGAGAGGATTAGTTCAGTGGCTCCGGCGGTGCGGGATTTTGGCAGCAGAAACGCCGACAGCTCTCCCAGCCCTGCCGGCTCCACTCCCAACTCCCATCCCCTGCTGCAGCCCGGCGTTTGTGCTGATGGAGGTTCCTGGTGCCTCCTGCTGCTCGCTCGCTCCGGGATGTGGATTTAGAATTTCATTGCAGGCGCATGCAGCTAGGGCTTTCCCATTCGAGCTTCATCCCCAGCCCTGGATCCGCGTTTAAAACCGGCAGATTTGCGTGGCTGGGAAGGAATTTCATGACTGTTTTAAACAATATCAACTCATCTGCTTAGGAAAAGATGAAAAAAATAACCGCGGCAGGGAAACCTCGGCTGCTTCGGTTGGGATGGGTTTTTAAAAGGGGGGGAGGGTGTGTGCCCGAGCGATCCGCGGCTCGTTCCGGTTCCCCGCGGTGGAAAGGTGATTCTGGCTAATTTGAACACGCTCATTAAAAAGCACGGAGTCAATTAAGCAGCGTCGTCGTCCCCGCCGTTATTAATCAGGGAAGGGGGGAATTGCTGCTGCCTCCACTCAGCTCCCAATCCTGATCCCGATTCTGATCCCGATCCCATTTCGATCCCGATCCCGGTACCGAGGGCAGGTTTTATCTGCTGGAAGTTGCTCTCCGCCTGCTGGCCGGGGTTAGAGGTGATTTTGGGGGAGCAGAGAGCTGGTAATGCACTGGAAGAGCTGGGGAGCCCCAGGTTGGAGGAGGCCGCTTCGTCCTTGTCCCTCCCCAGAAAATCTAATTTCTGTTTTATAGAATTAATTATTCCTGTCTTACCGTGCCCTCTTCACAGCGTTATTTTATTTTTGGGGAAGCAAGACAGAGATGTGGATGAGACAAGAGCGGGTTGTGATTGGACCTGTGCCGTGGGTTTTGGCTCAGCCCTGCTCCCCCTCCGGCTCTCTCCCGTTTTCACCTTTTCCCATTAACCCCAAAGCCCTTTCTGGCATCGCTTTGGGCTTTAAGGAAGGAACAGGACGAAGATGGGAAGGAAAAGCGCCAGGCTGAGGTGACCGGTTCTGCTTCCCCAGGCCGGAGTCCAGCACTGGACATTGGACAACCCCACAGAGCCCTCGCTGTCATGCTCCAATTAATTCAAATTGGCTTCAAAACGAGCATTAATCCTAAGGGATTTTGGGCCAGGAGCCAGGGACAGGTCGGGCCAGGAGGGCCCTGCCAGGGGTTGGTGACATTTGAGGCGCTGAGATGGGATCTGTCCCTTCCTTGGGGCGCTTTGCCCCCACCCGTCACCCCTGTCCCAAGAGCCCGGCCCTAAACAAAAACAACCCCCTCCCCAAATAACAGTGGGAAGACCCCAAAACCACCAAAAACCTCCAAAATCTCACTGAGTATCGGGACTGGGATGGAACGGGGTCACCTGGGGGACAGCTGGGAGCACAAATGTCACGGGATCATAAAATCACCGAGGTTGGGGTCAGAACTTTGGGACCGCCTGGTCCTGATTTTGTCCTGATTTTGGGAGGGGACACAGAGGTGGCAGGACCCCGAGGCTGTCGGGGACACTCCAGGGATGGTCCCTCCCTTTGGAGAAGCCGTTCTGAGCCAGCCGGCGCTGGGAGCGTCTTGACAAGTTTCGCTGTTTTCTGGGGCATTTTCACATTTTCACACCGACTCAGCAAAATGATTTAGGAAAAGGGGAAAAAAAAGTGCGAGAGAAAAATAAAAAAAAATTAAAAAAAACAAATGCGCAAAGTCTGCCTCTCGGCACACGAGGAGAGGGACCTTTCCTGTCTGGGGATCCTCACCCCTCCCTGCTCCCCAAAATGAGTCCTCGTGTCTGGTCCAGGGGGGCACTGAAGTCACCCCAAGGTGATAAAATACCACTAAAAGAGGATTTCCCCCATTTTTCAGGGCAGGTTCCCATCCCCAGATCACCACAAGGTGATAAAATTCTATGAAAGGAGGAATTCCACTATTTTTCAGGACAGGTTCCTTGCCCCAGGCCACCCCAAGGTGATAAAATCCCATCAAAAGATGATTTTCCTCATTTTTCAGGGCAGGTTTCCAGCCCCAGATCACCCCAAAGTGATAAAATTCAACCAAAAGAGGAATTTCCCCATTTTTCAGGAGAGGTTCCCAGCCCCAGATCACCCCAAGGTGATAAAATCCCACCAAAAGAGGATTCTCCTCATTTTTCAGGACAGGTTCCCATCCCCAGCCTCAGCAGGCTCAGCAGCCTCAAGCCCAGCTCAACGTTTCCATGCTCAGAGAAGGATAAAGTGAATTATCCCTGTTTTTTTTCCAGCACAGGCAGCCTTTTTCCCGCTGCACAGGACGTTTTTCGGGCACGCTGCTGGTCATCAGCTCGGATTTTACCCCTGGAGTTTTTAATTTCTTGTCCACTTCTCATGACCTTGTTTTTATCCAGTTTGGGGATGTGCTTGGCACAGTCGTGGCATTATTCCTCTACAAACCCAGTTTCTGCCCCACAAAACCCCTGGGCACAACGTCCTGGTGTGAATGGATGTGACAATCACAGAATCAGAATATCCCGAGCTGGAAGGGACCCTCAGAGATCAACAATCCCACCCTGGCCCTGCCCAGACCCCCCAACAACCCCACCCTGTTCCATCTTCTGAATAGGATTGATTCCCAACTAATATGGGGAGGAAAAACTTCCCAAAGAACAGGATTTCCCAAGAAATCCCAAAGAACAGGATTTCCTGCTGCCCCTCATCACGGGGGAGCTCTGCTCCATCTCCTGGAGCCCTTTGCTGCAGCCCAGCACAAGATGGACAAGAAGCACTGGATTTGATGGGATATTGGTAGTTCCTAAGATCTTTTAACCTGAAGTGGCCCTAAATTGGTTTGTGATTTTTGATTGGGAATGCAGGGAGCCAGAACAGCCAGCTGCCAAATCATAAAACTCTGGAATATCCTGAATTGGGATAAATCATCAGTCTGTGACAGTTATGGAATTGTGGAATATCCTCAGCTGGTAGGGACCCTCAGGGATCATCAATCCCACCCCTGTCCCTGCCCAGACCCCCCAACAGCCCCACCCTGTTCATCCCTGGCAGCGCTGTCCAAACGCTCCTGCAGCTCTGGCAGCCTCGGGGCTGGGACCATTCCCTGGGGAGCCTGGGCAGTGCCAGCACCCTCTGGGGACAGAAGAACCTTTCCCTGAGATCCATCCCAACCACCCAAGCCCTGACACAGCTCCAGCCGTTCCCTGGGCTCTGGCCCTGTCCCAGAGCAGAGCTCAGCCCCCGAGGATTCTCCCCTCTGCTCATGAACCCACGAGAGGCACCGGGACGGTTTTTTCTCCCAGGTCATTCCCGTCCCATCAAGTCCAAGGTTCCCTCCCCATTCCCGGACGAGCTCAGAGCTCCCTGTGCCGCCGTTCCGGTGGGATTCAGCTCTCCCGCCCTCGGGGCAGTCGGGGGCGGCTCCTCCGCTGCTTCCCCGCGGGGAAATTGCTCCTGATGGGATCCAGCCCACGTTCCCTCAGCCGCAGTCGCGGAAAGAACGCGCTGCCGCCCCCGCTCCCTCTCTCTCCCTGCTGCCTTTATCTGCGAGCGGCATCGAATCCCTCCGGCAGCTCCCGGCTCCTTCCGAGCACCGCCAGAGCCGCCTTCCAGATGGAAATGTCCCCGTGCCCTGCCCGGTGACCCGCAGGCCGGGCAGGTCCTGATCCCCTTCATTCATCAGCTCGGCCGGGTCCCCTCCCGGCTCTGGGAGCAGCCGGGTCCTGCTCGGGGATGGGGTTTGAGGATGAATCGTGATCCCGTTATCCCCAGGGAATCCGGACGGGATTGCACGACAATAAAACCCCAAATCCGCGCCGGTTCCTGCCGTGTTCTCAGCCAGGGATGGCTCAGGGGCAGGAGGGATCCCACTGGGGCCGGGATATCCCCCTCAGCCTCTGCCGGTGCCACCGTGTCTGACCGCCGGTCACTCAGGGTGGTGTTTTGGGTAAAACGGCGCCACCGGTGTGGATGGCACGGCCACCGGGTGTGAATGGCAAGGCCACGGGTGTGAATGGCAAAGGCCACCGGGTGTGAATGCAGAGGCCACGGGTGTGAATGGCAAAGGCCACCACCGGTGTGGATGGCACAGGCCACCGGGTGTGAATGGCAAAGGCCACCGGGTGTGAATGGCAGGCCACCGGGTGTGAATGGCAAAGGCCACCACCGGGTGTGAATGGCAAAGGCCAACACCGGGTGTGAATGGCAAAGGCCACCGGGTGTGGATGGCAAAGGCCACCGGGTGTGAATGGCAAAGGCCAAACCGGGTGTGAATGGCAAAGGCCACCGGGTGTGAATGGCAAAGGCCACCGGGTGTGAATGGCCGGCCACCGGGTGTGAATGGCAAAGGCCACACGGGTGTGAATGGCAAAGGCCACCGGGTGTGGATGGCACAGGCCACCGGGTGTGAATGGCAAAGGCCACCGGGTGTGGATGGCACGGGCCACCGGGTGTGAATGGCACGGGCCACCACCGGGTGTGAATGGCAGGCCACCGGGTGTGAATGGCTCAGGCCACCGGGTGTGAATGGCAAAGGCCACCGGATGTGGGTGGCAAAGGTCACCACCGGGTGTGAATGGCTCAGGCCACTCCCCAGTGGCCACCAGGATTGTCCCAGTGCTGGGACTGGAGGGACTCACGGCACCAAAGTGGTGAAGAAGGCACTCCACCCCAGCGTGGGCTCGGGGACATCCCAGCAGAGCTGCCAGCCCCTCCTCACCTGTGCCCAGGTGCAGCTGGCAGGGGACAGCGGTGACATCGCCCTTCCCTGTGCCTTTCCTGCTTCAGGGCCACGTTCAGCTGAGTGCCAATCCCCAAATTTCTCCTTCCCTGTCCTCAACTGAATCACATCCAATACGAACCCAAAGGAACTTTTCCCCGACCCCATCCTTCCCCAGTCCGGGGTCCTGGGTTTTTTTGGCTGCCTGCTCTCCCTCCACAATCTCAGAGTGGGCTGGGAGCTGTTGGGTTGAGAGGCAAACGATGCTGGGGATGCAGTGATGGCAGAGCTGATTCATCAGCCAGGGGGGGTCGGCAAGGTCTAATTTGGGAGGGAGCATCGCTGACGAATCCTTTAGTAACCAGGAAGATTTGGGAAAGCAACTTTTCCTGGCTGAGCTCGTTATTAATTCCCCCGCCCGTCCAAGTGCTCGGATTCTGCAGGGCAGAGAGGCGCCGTGGTTGGGGAAAAGATTTCAAACAGGGAATGTTTTCATAGAAATGCATAAAATTGTCATGAATTGTTGGACTCAGATGATCTCAGAGTGTTTTTCCAACCTAATATTATCCTTGTGTTGGTCTCCAGGGTTTTGGCCCACACCAGGATGAAGATGAGGGTTTCTCCCCCACGAATCCAGCTGTTTCCAGCTGCTGAGAGCCTCTCTGGAGCTCCACAGCGCTGGAGTTTCACCTGCCAGAACAACTCTCATTCCTGGTGTCCTCTGCAGGGACCAGGAGCAGGTTCTGGAATGCTCCGGGGTGCTGAGTGGGGTGGAATGTGGCTCCAGGGCATGGAGGAACTTCTCCAGCTCGGAGATTGGGAATTGGCTCAGGCTGGCAGCAGCCAGGCGGGCATTCCAGCCACTGTGGCACCCTGGGGGCTGGAGGAGGCACCGTTTGGGCAACTCTGACACCCTTTGGGCAACCCTGACACCTTTTGGGTAATCCTAACACCCTTTGAGTAACCCCAACATCCTTTGGACCACCCTGAAATACTTTGGGTAACCCTGACACCCACTGGGTAACCCCGACACCCTTTGGATAATCCTGACACCCTCTGGGTAATCTCAATGTCCTTTGGATAACCCTGACACCTTTGGATAACCCTGAAACACTTTGGACAAACCCGACACACTTTGGGTAATCCTAACACCCTTTGGATAATTCCAACACCCTTTGGATAACCTCAACACTCTTTGGATGAACCCGACACCCTTTGGGTCACCCCGGTGCCCTTTGGATAACCCCACAGTGGGTTTGGGGCTCTCCTGGCTGTCCCCACATCCCCTGGCTGGCTCTGGGGTGGAAGGGCTGCCGTGGGGCTGGCAAGAGGGTTTTGGGGAGCTGTCAGTGCTGGAGCTGGGCACAAGCCTGGCTCCCCACCAGCGTTATTAGTGCCTCGCTTCTGCTGGCAAGAAACCCATCCACACCCTCCAGGGATGGAAAATTTGTTTGGCAACACCACCTGGAGGTGGCACAGGGATCCAGAGGTGCTCTCCCTGCACCCCACGGCCCTGGCAGGACGGGCAGCAGCGCCCCAAGGGTGCTCAGCCCCGTTGTGACCGTCCCCACCGCGCTGTCCCCTCCCCTGCTCGTCATTCCGGCAGCAGCTGCGGCTCCGTGGATACGCGAGAGGGGCGGAGGTCGCCGCTCCCTGCCTCGCTCCATGAATTATTAATCCCAGGAGACGCCTGGAGGGGCAGATCTTCCCCAGCAGCCATCCCCCAGCAGGCAGGAAGGCTGGGAATAGATTTTCCAGGCTGTGCTGGGGGAGCTGGTCAGGGATTGAGTGACCCGGGCCAAGCCAGGTGTGTCCGGTGTCCTTTCCCTGCCATACCCAGGTCATGTGGAATTTTGGGATACCTTTGCTCTGGCCTGGGGTAAATCCTGGCTGAAATCTCGGGATCCTACTGAAAAAGGCCTGAGCACAGGGTCGGGGTGCTGCAGGGCAGGGGGAGCTCCCAGGGGAGGCCCCAGCACGGGGTTCTGGTGTGGGGCAGGTGCCAGGAGGATTTGAGGGGGGAGATGGGATCAGCTTCCCTGGGGAAACGCTCTCCTCTGGCAGCAGCCAAAGCTTGGAGCAGCCCCTGAGAGCCCCATCTTCACCTTATCCAGGCATCCCAGCGAGTATTCCATGCCAGCATCCCACTGAGATCCAACCCAGCATCCCACTGAGACCCCAACCCGGCATCCCACTGAGACCCCACCCCAGATCCCACTGAGACCCCAACCTGGCATCCCACTGAGACCCCAACCCGGCATCCCACTGAGAGCCATCCCAGCATTCCACTGAGACCCCACCCCAGATCCCACTGAGATCCCACTAAGATTCCACCCCAGATCCTGCTGAGATGCCACTGGGATTCCACCCCAGAGACCTGCTGAGACCCCACCCCAGCATCTCACCCATATCCTACTGAGATCCCACCCCAGAATGCCACCCATTACTTCTGTGATCCCACCCCATTACCCTGATCCCACCCCAGCATCCCACTGAGACTCCACCCAGGATCCTGTTGAGACCCACCCATTATCCCACTGAGACTTACCCCATATCCACTGCAATCCACCCCATTATCCCCCCGCGATCCCAACAATCCACCCATTTCCCTCCACGATCCACCCACATCCCACTGAGATCCCACAGATCCTGTTGAGACCCACCGCACATTTCACCCCACATCTCACTGAGATCCACCCAGGTTCCCACCAGGATCCCATTGGATCCCACCACATAATCCTGCTGAGACCCACCCCAGCATCCCACCCCAGCATCCTGCAGATCTTACCCCATATCCCTCTGCGATCCACCCTCATTATCCCACTGAGATCTTACCCCATATCCCTCTGCGATCCCACCTCATTATCCACTGAGATCTTACCCCATATCCTCTGTGATCACCCATATCCCACTGAGTCTTACCCATATCCTCTGTGATCCACCCAATCCACTGAGTCTACCCCATATCCTCTGTGATCCCACCCCATTATCCACTGAGATCTTACCCCATATCCCTCTGTATCCCACCATTATCACTGAGACTTACCCTATCCCTCTGTGATCCCACCCATTATCCCACTGTAGACCCCACCCATTATACCACTGTAGACCCCACCCCATTACCTCTGCTATCCACCCATTATCCCACAGAGGAGGAGGATGATGAAGGCAGCCGAGGCTCCAGGCTGCGTGGCTGGTGCACCTCACCTCGGCTGGCAGCTGCGGCCACCCCGCTGACCCCAGCGCGTCTCTGGCCTGCTGTCACTCCGTGTTTGTGTCCCCTCCCGCGGGCTGTCCCGCTGTCCTCTGTGGGGAACAGCCATGGCTGCAGGCACAGAGCAGCTCCTGCTGACTGAGTGCTCTTCTGGGCTCTGCTGGGTCCTCCTGAGCAGATCAAACTCGGATCCCAGCCCAGGATGGGCTCATGGAGCTGCTGGGAGGCACAGAAGGGGTTTGGGGTTTTTCCAAGCAGGTTGGAATTTTGTGTGCTGAGGGTGGGGAGGGCTGGGATGGAATTCCAGCTGTGGCTGCCCCTGGATCCCTGGCAGTGCCCAAGGCCAGGCTGGACATTGGGCTGGAGCACTTGGGATGTGGATGTCCCTGCCATGGCAGGGATGGATGGGGTGGTCTTTAAAATCCTTTCCAACCCAAACCATTCCATATATTAGTGGGGATGTGACCCTTGGCTCTGAGAGGGGCGAGATGCTAATCCTGGAGCTCCATTGGGGCCACCTGGGGGTGTAGGTGCTTTATGGGGAGCAGCCCCTCGCAGGGATCACAGGAGCCTGGGGGACACCCAGGGCTGGTGACACTGAGCTGAGCTGAGCTGGCCCTGCTCCACCTCGGTGTCTCCTCATCAACAACATTCTCTTGCTCCAGCCCAAACCCTCTGTCTTTCCCATTAATCTCCCAGGGCTTCATCCAGGGCAGCTCCTGGTGATTCCTCAGGATTTCAGTTTCTCTATTTCCATGTCTCTGTAACCCTGGAATCCTCCAGTGTTTAACTCCAGACTCCACAGACAGTGCTGAGCTCCTGCTCTCTCCATTTTTACACAAAACAATTCCTCTGCAGCCCCAAACTCAAGGACACCTCCCTGGGCCAGGCCCAAGAATGGAAAGCAACAGAGAATTGGGGGAGCCAAGTTGGAGTTTTTGACTGCATTGGCTGCAGCTGCAATTGGAGGATTCAGCCCCGATTTTGTGCAAATGGACAAAAGTGAGAAAGGGTGAAAAAGCCGTGAGCCATTGTCCATTGTGGGTGCAGCCCCTGGCTGGGCTGGGACTGCTCCTGGATGGCCTGAAGGCCTGCAATAACAGAACTGCTTTGGATTCTCTCCATTCTGTCCAGGTTCTGCTTTAGGTAAGCCCGATAAGGCATCACTGGACCTTTTGGAAGCCCCCAAATGTCTCTCAGTAAGAGGAAGAAGAAGATGCTGAGGAGCTCCCACCATCCCAGGCAGTGTCTCAGCGCTCCCCATGCTGGCAAGAACTGACGAAGCTTTGCTAAACTTTGGGAGTGACGACACTGTCACCCCGCTGCTGTCATTAATCCTCGCTAATTGTTGCTATAATTAACAGCCCCATTGTGTCTTGTCTCTCCAAGGTGATTTATCGGGTAGGGAGCGCTGCTGCGTGAACGATGCTCGGCTGTGGGAGGACACGGAGGGGAAACGCACGGGGGCTCTCCTCACCCTGCCCTGGTGTGCACCTCTACAGCCTTGGGATGAAATCCCCGTCACTGAGACACCCCTGGATTTCAGGAAAGGTCTTCTGTCCCCAGAGGGTGCTGGCACTGCCCAGGCTCCCCAGGGAATGGTCCCGGCCCCGAGGCTGCCAGAGCTGCAGGAGCGTTTGGACAGCGCTGCCAGGATGAACAGGGTGGGATTTTGGGGGTCTGGCAGGACAGGGGTGGGATTGATGATCCTGAGGTCCCTCCAGCTCAGGAATCCAGGATAGCGAACGCAGCAGCAGAGGAGCCCCCTCGTCCCCTGGGAGTGGGGCAGGGCCGGGGTTGGTATCGCGGATCTGCTCTGCCTCTGCTGGGAGCTGCATCGGAAACCCGAAACCGGGCGGGAGGAGCTGCTCCCTGCTGGGGACGGGCGGTTTGGGTTCCTCCCTGTCCTGGAGAGACCACATTATCCCACTGGTCCCACCCCCTTATCCTGCGGGTCCTGGGGTTTTTTTTTGGCTGCCTGCTCTCCCTCCACAATCTCAGAGTGGGCTGGGAGCTGTTGGGTTGAGAGGCAAACGATGCTGGGGATGCAGTGATGGCAGAGCTGATTCATCAGCCAGGGGGGGTCGGCAAGGTCTAATTTGGGAGGGAGCATCGCTGACGAATCCTTTAGTAACCAGGAAGATTTGGGARAGCAACTTTTCCTGGCTGAGCTCGTTATTAATTCCCCCGCCCGTCCAAGTGCTCGGATTCTGCAGGGCAGAGAGGCGTCCATGGTTGGGGAAAAGATTTCAAACAGGGAATGTTTTCATAGGAAATGGCATAAAATTGTCATGAATTGTTGGACTCAGTGATCTCAGAGTGTTTTTCCAACCTTAATAATATCCGTGTGTTGGTCTCCAGGGCTTTTGGCCCACACCAGGATGAAGATGAGGGTTTCTCCCTCACGAATCCAGCTGTTTCCAGCTGCTGAGAGCCTCTTCTGGAGCTCCACAGCGCTGGAGTTTCACCTGCCAGAACAACTCTCATTCCTGGTGTCCTCTGCAGGGACCAGGAGCAGGTTCTGGAATGCTCCGGGGTGCTGAGTGGGGTGGGATGTGGCTCCAGGGCATGGAGGAACTTCTCCAGCTCGGAGATGTGGGAATTGGCTCAGGCTGGCAGCAGCCAGGCGGGCATTCCAGCCACTGTGGCAGCCCTGGGGGCTGGAGGAGGCACCGTTTGGGCAACTCTGACACCCTTTGGGCAACCCTGACACCTTTTGGGTAATCCTAACACCCTTTGAGTAACCCCAACATCCTTTGGACCACCCTGAAATACTTTGGGTAACCCTGACACCCACTGGGTAACCCCGACACCCTTTGGATAATCCTGACACCCTTTGGGTAATCTCAATGTCCTTTGGATAACCCTGACACCCTTTGGATAACCCTGAAACACTCTGGACAAACCCGACACACTTTGGGTAATCCTAACACCCTTTGGATAATTCCAACACCCTTTGGATAACCTCAACACTCTTTGGATGAACCCGACACCCTTTGGGTCACCCCGATGCCCTTTAGATAACCCCACAGTGGGTTTGGGGCTCTCCTGGCTGTCCCCACATCCCCTGGCTGGCTCTGGGGTGGAAGGGCTGCCGTGGGGCTGGCAAGAGGGTTTTGGGGAGCTGTCAGTGCTGGAGCTGGGCACAAGCCTGGCTCCCCACCAGCGTTATTAGTGCCTCGCTTCTGCTGGCAAGAAACCCATCCACATCCTTCAGGGATGGAAAAATTGTTTGGCAACACCACCTGAACGTGGCACAGGGATCCAGAGGTGCTCTCCCTGCACCCCACGGCCCTGGCAGGACCAAGGGTGCTCAGCCCCGTTGTGACCCAAGGGTGCTCAGCCCCGTAGTGACCGTCCCCACTGCGCTGTCCCCTCCCCTGCTCGTCATTCCGGCAGCAGCTGCGGCTCCGTGGATACGCGAGAGGGGCGGAGGTCGCCGCTCCCTGCCTCGCTCCATGAATTATTAATCCAGCAGGAGACAGCCTGGAGGGGCAGATCTTCCCCAGCAGCCATCCCCCAGCAGGCAGGAAGGCTGGGAATGGATTTTCCAGGCTGTGCTGGGGGAACTGGTCAGGGATTGAGTGACCCGGGCCAAGCCAGGTGTGTCCGGTGTCCTTTCCCTGCCCTACCCAGGTCATGTGGAATTTTGGGATACCTTTGCTCTGGCCTGGGGTAAATCCTGGCTGAAATCTCGGGATCCTACTGGAAAAGGCCTGAGCACAGGGTTGGGGTGCTGCAGGGGAGGGGGAGCTCCCAGGGGAGCCCCCAGCACGGGGTTCTGGTGTGGGGCAGGTGCCAGGAGGATTTGGGGGGAGAGATGGGATCAGCTCCCTTGGGGAAACGCTCTCCTCTGGCAGCAGCCAAAGCTTGGAGCAGCCCCTGAGAGCCCCAGCCTCACCTGCGCTATCCAGGCATCCCAGCGAGTATTCCATGCCAGCATCCCACTGAGATCCCAACCCAGCATCCACTGAGACCCCACCCGCATCCCACTGAGACCCCAACCCGGCATCCCACTGAGACCCCACCCAGATCCCACTGAGACCCCAACCTGGCATCCCACTGAGACCCCAACCCGGCATCCCACTGAGAGCCCATCCCAGCATTCCACTGAGACCCCACCCCAGATCCCACTGAGACCCCAACCGGCATCCCACTGGATCCCACTAAGATTCCACCCCAGGATCCTGCTGAGATGCCACTGGGATTCCACCCCAGAGACCTGCTGAGACCCCACCCCAGCATCTCACCCCATATCCTACTGAGATCCCACCCCAGAATGCCACCCCATTATCCTTCTGTGATCCCACCCCATTATACCCTGAGATCTTACCCCATATCCCTCTGTGATCCCACCCCATTATCCTGTTGAGACCCCACCCCATTATCCCACTGAGATCTTACCCCATATTCCACTGCAATCCCACCCCATTACCCCTCCGCGATCCCACCACATTATCCCACTGGTCCCACCCCACTTATCCTGCTGAGACCCCACCCCATTATCCTGCAGCAATTTCACCCCAATTCTCACTGAGATCCCACCCCAGGTTCCCACCCAAGGATCCCATTGCGATCCCACCACATAATCCTGCTGAGACCCCATCCCAGCATCCCACCCCAGCATCCTGCTGAGATCTTACCCCATATCCCTCTGTGATCCCACCCCAGCATCCCACTGAGATCTTACCCCATATCCCTCTGTGATCCCACCCCATTATACCACTGAGATCTTACCCCATATCCCTCTGTGATCCCACCCCATTATCCCACTGTAGACCCCACCCCATTATACCACTGTAGACCCCACCCCATTATCCCTCTGCTATCCCACCCCATTATCCCACAGAGGAGGAGGATGATGAAGGGCAGCCCGAGGCTCCAGGCTGGCGTGGCTGGTGCCACCTCACCTCGGCTGGCAGCTGCGGCCACCCCGCTGACCCCAGCGCGTCTCTGGCCCTGCTGTCACTCCGTGTTTGTGTCCCCGCTCCCCGCGGGCTGTCCCCGCTGTCCTCTGTGGGGAACAGCCATGGCTGCAGGCACAGAGCAGCTCCTGCTGACTGAGTGCTCTTCTGGGCTCTGCTGGGTCCTCCTGAGCAGATCAAACTCGGATCCCAGCCCAGGATGGGCTCATGGAGCTGCTGGGAGGCACAGAAGGGGTTTGGGGGTTTTTCCAAGCAGGTTGGAATTTTGTGTGCTGAGGGTGGGGAGGGGCTGGGATGGAATTCCAGCTGTGGCTGCCCCTGGATCCCTGGCAGTGCCCAAGGCCAGGCTGGACATTGGGCTGGGAGCACCTGGACAGTGGAGGTGTCCCTGCATGGCAGGGTGGAATGGGTGGCTTTAAATCCTTTCCAACCCAAACCATTCCATAATTAGTGGGGATGTGACCCTTGGCTCTGAGAGGGGCAGAGATGCTAATCCTGGAGCTCCATTGGGGCCCACCTGGGGGTGTAGGTGCTTTATGGGGAGCAGCCCCTCTGCAGGGATCACAGGAGCCTGGGGGACACCCAGGGCTGGTGACACTGAGCTGAGCTGGCCCTGCTCCACCTCGGTGTCTCCTCATCAACAACATTCTCTTGCTCCAGCCCAAACCCTCTGTCTTTTCCCATTAATCTCCCCAGGGCTTCATCCAGGGCAGCTCCTGGTGATTCCTCAGGATTTCAGCTTCTCTATTTCCATGTCTCTGTAACCCTGGAATCCTCCAGTGTTTAACTCCAGACCCACAGACAGTGCTGAGCTCCTGCTCTCCCATTTTTACACAAACACATTCCTCTGCAGCCCCAAACTCAAGGACACCTCCCTGGGCCAGGCCCCAAAGATGGAAACAAAGAGAATTGGGGGGAGCCAAGTTGGAGTTTTTGACTGCATTGGCTGCAGCTGCAATTGGAGGATTCAGCCCCATGTGAAATGGACAAAAGTGAGAAAGGGTGAAAAACCCTGAGCCATTGTCCATTGTGGGTGCAGCCCTGGCTGGGCTGGGATGCCCTGGATGGCCCTGAAGGCCTGCAATAACAGAACTGCTTTGGATTCTCTCCATTCTGTCCAGGTCTGCTTTAGGTAAGCCCGATAAGGCATCACTGGACCTTTTGGAAGCCCCAAATGTTCTCAGTAAGAGGAAGAAGAAGATGCTGAGGAGCTCCCACCATCCCAGGCAGTGTCTCAGCGCTCCCCATGCTGGCAAGAACTGCGAAGCTTCGCTAAACTTCGGGAGTGACGACACTGTCACCCCGCTGCTGTCATTAATCCTCGCTAATTGTTGCTATAATTAACAGCCCCATTGTGTCTTGTCTCTCCAAGGTGATTTATCGGGTAGGGAGCGCTGCTGCGTGAACGATGCTCGGCTGTGGGAGGACACGGAGGGGAAACGCACGGGGGCTGCTCCTCACCCTGCCCTGGTGTGCACCTCTACAGCCTTGGGATGAAATCCCCGTCACTGAGACACCCCTGGATTTCAGGGAAAGGTTCTTCTGTCCCCAGAGGGTGCTGGCACTGCCCAGGCTCCCCAGGGAATGGTCCGCCAGCTGCAGATGCAGGTGACAGTTGGCACAGATGACGGGGTGATTTTGGGGGGTCTGGGGGGCAGGGGTGGATGATGATCCCTGGGGTCCTTCCAGCTCAGGATCCAGGATAGCGAAGCAGCAGCAGAGGAGCCCCCTCGTCCCCTGGGAGTGGGGCAGGGCCGGGGTTGGTATCGCGGATCTGCTCTGCCTCTGCTGGGAGCTGCATCGGAAACCCGAAACCGGGCGGGAGGAGCTGCTCCCTGCTGGGGACGGGCGGGTTTGGGTTCCTCCCCTGTCCTGGAGAGCCTGGAGCCCGGCTGGAGCCTGCCTGGGATGCGCAGAAGGTGCAGAACCGGACAGCCCCATGGCTGGAGAGGGCACGGAGCTCCCTTGGGCAGGGGCTGCTCCCGATAAAGCGTTCTTGGCCGTAAAGTCGGGAATTTTCAGATTCCAGTCATGGAAAGGTTGGAAACCCTGCTAAGATCGAGTCCAAGCACTGCCAGGCTGTGTCCCCAAACGCCACATCTGTGGGGGTTTGTCAGCAGTCCCCGAGGTCCCAGCAGTGTCCCCAAATGCCACATCTGTGGGGGTTTGTCAGCAGTCCCCGAGGTCCCAGCAGTGCTCCCCGGGCTCGCAGGGATGGGGCAGGGGCCGGGAGCCCCTGGCAGCACTGAGGGGGTGGCAGCGAGCCCGCCAGGGGGGCGAGCAGAGCAGGATGTGCCCTCTGGGGACACAACAGTGACCTGCAGTCTGTCCTGCCCTCCCTCACTGCCCGGTGTCCCCTTCCCGGGGCTGGGATGGGGGGACGCGGCAGGAGCATCCACAGCTCTCGGGGAGCGCCCTGGGGAGGCCGGGGTGTCACAGCGAGGAGGGCGCAGGTGACAATCTGCACTCCCGCCCTTTTTAGTGCCCTGAAGCAGCCACAGGGGACTCTTCCTGGGCAGACAGAGCCAGGGACACGAAACTCAGGGCGATCGTGAGTGGGTTGGGTTGGAAGGGACCTCAGAGCCCATCCAGTGTCACCCCTGCCATGGCAGGGACACCTCCCACTGTCCCAGGCTGCTCCCAGCCCCAATGTCCAGCCTGGCCTTGGGCACTGCCAGGGATCCAGGGGCAGCCACAGCTGCTCTGGGCACCCTGTGCCAGGGCCTCCCCACCCTCCCATGGAAAAATTCCTTCCCAATATCCCATCTAAACATCCTCTCTCCCAGTTTAAAACCATTCCCCTGTCACTAAACCCTCCTATAAACGGTCTCTCTCCAGACTGGCCCTTCCTTGACCCCTGGGGGCTCCTCTGTACCCTCCCCCGAAGCCCCTCGGGGGCACAGGCACCGGGAGGGCACACGCTGGCACCAGCAGCTCCATTCACTGGCACTGACCCCATTCCTGCTTCCCCGTGGGGTGGGGACAGGAACCATCCATGGCTCCCAGGCTCCTCTGTCACCTCCCGTTTCCTAAGCTGACATCCTGCAGCATCTTTAAATGAAACACGAACAAAAGCGGGGAGGTTTGGGGAGAGCAGGGCTGAGGATAATCAGACCTGAAAAGGGCTCTGCTCTGTGCTGTGAGTCACACCTGATGGATGTGGGCGTTAGCGCTGCTCTTCCCAGCTTGGCTTCCCAGAGATTTCCCTGGCCTGGAGCTGGAAAGAAACCGGGAGTGAAGCCTAAAATCAGATTTATGTAAACCAGAACCTGGACAGAATTGAGAATCCAAAGCAGTTCTGTTATTGCAGGGCTTCAGGGCCATCCAGGGCTCCCAGCCCTCCCACAATGGACAATGGCTCACGGCTTTTTCACCCTTTCTCACTTTTGTCCATTTACACAAAATCGGGGCTGAATCCTCCAATTGCAGCTGCAGCCAATGCAGTCAAAAACTCCAACTTGGCTCCCCCAATTCTCTGTTGTTTCCATCTCTTGGGGCCTGGCCCAGGGAGGTGTCCTTGAGTTTGGGGCTGCAGAGGAATTGTTTTATGTGAAAATGGGAGAGCAGGAGCTCAGCACTGTCTGTGGAGTCTGGAGTTAAACACTGGAGGATCCCAGGGTTACAGAGACATGGAAATAGAGAAGCTGAAATCCTGAGGGATCAGGACAGGGGCACAGCTCAGCTCACCAGGATGGCTGGTGTGGTGGGGCTGGCTTGATGTCACTTTTCCCGCTGCCACAGGAGGAGGACAGACCCGGGATTGTCACCGAGAGCTGGATCCCCAGAGAGGCTGAACAGGACAGCACAGAGAGACCCCAAAATGCCCCAATCCCGTGAGGATGGAGCTGAGGATGGAACCTGAGAGCTCCCAGAGCTTTCCAGGAATGTCAGGGACACCTGCCTGCTCCTCCTGCTGGCTCTACTGGTTTTACTGGGCAGAGCTGGGGCTGTGCCAGACAAGGGGGTCACTCTCCTGCTCTGCTTTCCACACTCAGGATCCTTTTGGGAACAGCCGAGTGTGGAAAATGGGGCTGGAACAGGGGGTTCGGGGTGTGCTGGGCTGGAAAAGGCACGGCCTGAGTTCAGGGGGTGCTCAGAGCCTGCCCCTCCCTGTTGAAACGGTGAGTTGGAGGATGAATTCCTCCAGAAACAACTCCTGGAGGGGCAGGAGGCTGAACGGCAATGAGAAACCCAGCGAGAATTATCGCGGTTTCGTGTTTTCCCTGAAAAAAACCAGGAAAATTTCGTAATTAAAATCGTGACCCATATAGATAATTTCGAATCCCGTTTTGACAGGAAAGAAGCAATCATGGAAGCCTGCTCTATCTAACATTAAACCTCGCCGTTAATATTTAACCTGGCCATTCCCCGTGCCGGGGCTGCAGCCGAGCAGCGGTCACCGCAAAGGACAAACAGCAGCGGTTTGTCCTCCTCTCCTCGCAGGAAGGAGCTGATCGCTCACAGCGGGTTTGGAACGCTTCTCCCGACCCTCTCAATTCCCGTTTGAGCACAGCGCGGCTCTTCCAGCGCTCCGAACGCGGCTCTGCCCCGGGGGGACCCGGTGCGAACGAGCCCCAACCCCGGGGGAACCCCTGTCCCCTCGCTGAGACCCCCCAGCCCTCCCCGCTGCCCAAAGCGAGCCGCCCGCGGCTCCTAATTGGATTTGCTGATGCTAATTACGGTGGTTTTCGCCTCAATTAAGTCATTTGTTCGGCACACGGCGCTGAGCCCTTCGCCCGCTGCTCGGGCTGCGTGTCCTCGGTGCTCCCCGACTGTACAGGGTCACCTTCGCTGCCCCCGAGACGCCCCAAAAACGGCATTAAACCTTCAATTTCCCTCCCCGTCCCCATTCCCCCTCCCTCAGCTCATTCCTGGCTCGTTGGTGGCCTTTGTGGAGGACAGGGGATGGCCCTGGTGTCACCCTCGAAGGACAAAAGGGCCCGGGAGTGGAAGGCACAATTCTGGACCCACGCAGAAAATAAGGAAAAGACAGAGCGGGAAAGGAGGGAAAGCTACAGCAGAAAATGAGGAAAAGCTACATGGAAAAAAGGGGAAAGCTACAGCACAAAACGAGGAAAAGCCACATTGAAAAAAGGAAAGCCACAGCAGGCAGTAAAAAGTAAGCAGAAAAGAGGAAACCCTGAAAAAAGGAACACATGGAAACAGGAAAAGCCACGGACAAAAATGAGGAAAAGTCACATAGAAAAGGAGGAAAGGCCCCATCGAAAAAAAGGAAAAGCCACATTGAAAAAAAGGAAAGGCCACAGCAGAGCAGGAGGAAAAGCTACAGCAGAAAACGAAGAAAAGGCACATGGAAAACGAGGAAAAGCCACAGCTGAAAATGAGGTAAAGCCACATGGAAAAGGAGGAAAAGCCCCATTGAAAAAAAAGGAAAAGCTACAGCACAAAACAAAGAAAAGCTCTGGGATCCTGCATGGATCCCACCATCCCAACCCCTCTGAGATGCAGGAGGGGCATGGAAATGGGGTCTGAGAGAACAGGGAGCAAAGATTTCCAAGGGATACCGAGGTGAGGGAGGAATCGGCTCCTCAGTCCGGGATTGAGGGGGATCACACAAAATTTGGGCGTGGATGAGACCCCAAGGGCAGCAGGGGCTCAGCTGGGCACATCCCACAGCGTTTCCCCCAAAAGGAGCTGCCAAGGAGAGCTCAGTGTGGCCCCATCCCGCTGGAATTGCAGAACCTGCTCCATTTGGCACTCCCCGACCCCAAACTGAGGGGCTGCGGCCACGATGGGTCCTGGGGCACAGCCCTGTGCTCCATCCCCTCACACTACCGCCGAAAAACGCAAAAACAACTAAAAAATAAATTCTTGAGTGGACAACACAGGCTGCACATAGAATTCCAAGGGGAGATTCCAGGGGGGTTATTCCAGGAGTTTTGGGGATGCCCAAAGGGAAGGAGATTCTGGCCTTCCCAGAGCCACCCCAAAGAACTCTCCCTAAAGGAACAAGCCCCTCTGACAGCCCCACACCCCATCTCTGCCCACTCCAGGTACTCACAGCCAACTGCAGCCCATTCACGTAAAAAAATAGAGAGATTTTATCGTACTCGTGTGAAAAAATAGGGAGATTTTATTATAAATTTCAGAAAAATGAAACAAACGACAAAAAGGACAGCGTTGAACCGGACCTGTCTCTCCGTGACAAGGGAATCAGGCACTCTGCAGCACCAGAGGGTCAGGGTGCACCGTCAGGCTTCTTGGTTTCCCTAGAAAAGAGGTTTTCCCTATTGCAGTGCCGGCCCTCAGTGCCATGGAGCACAAACCAACCCTCCCTGCCCCTCTCCCCACCCTCTCCCTTCCTGAAACCCAGAAGGGCAGCAGCTTCCTGGGAATGAGGAGGGGATTTTTGGGATCAGATGGGACAGAGGGACCCCATGGGGATGCTGCTTGTGGTGAAGAATCATCCGAAAAATCCTCCACGTGTCACAAATACCCGGGCCAGGGAGTCACAAAGGGCTCGTGGCAACCTCCTGATGGTGGCCAGAGGTGGCACAAGGGGCTCAGCTGGCCCTGCTGTCACACCCCAGGCCATTCCCCGTACCCTCCAAGCCTTTCCCGTGGCACCACCGCCAATGCAGTAAGCTCTGGGACAAAAGCTCAGAGCTTGGGGACATCCTTGTGACACTCCGAGGGTGGCATTGTCCCGGGAATCCTCACCTCGTCCTGGGATGAACTGGTGTCACCATCTGTGCCCGTCTGTCACTGGCCCGTTCTGCCCCGTCTGCTCCCGTCTGCCTCCTGGGCTGCTGGGCATCACCGCTGGCCACATCTGGAGCATCCTCCCCGCCGCTGGCCACATCTGGAGCATCCTCTGTCGGCTCCGAGGGCAGCACCGAGCCCTGGGGGTGTGGGGCAGAGGGGAACGGTCAGAGCTCAGCTCCGGGGAAGGGCAGCACCAAATCCATTGGGGATTTATGGAATTCAGGCTGGAGCAACCCCAGAGCTGCCTTCTCCTGCATCCCGGGGGACAGGGGACACACATTTGGGGCTCTGGGTGATCCCAGGAGCGGCTGCTGTCCCCGGGAATGGGGCAGGAACACCCACCTGGCCATCCAGGGGCTCGGGGCCAGCGATACCCCCCTGCTCCTCCAGCTCCAGGTCGGTGTCGTTGTGGGATCGGTACTCATCACTGTCCGACTCCAGCTCCGAGGGCTGGGGACGAGAGAGGCAGAGGGGTGGCCTGAGAAAGGGACATTGGGGGGAAGGGCAGTGCCATCCCATTCCCATGGGAGCTGCAGCTGAGGGTGACAGTGACAGGGAGCACAGGGAAACTTTGGTGTTGTGGGACAGGGGACACCATTCTGGGATGGGTGACACCGTTCGGGCAGTGCCAGGGTGGTGTCCAAGTACTCCTTGGTCACCTTTAAAGTGTGGAGAGGGCAGGAAACCTCTCCAGGCTGCTCCTCAGCGACACTCCCGGCATGTTCTAGCTCCACAGAGGCCAAACCATCTCAAATCACTCAGCAGCCCCAAAATCTCACCTCGTACGTGATGTCCTCAGAGTCATCCTCGGGCAGATCCCGCTCCAGCACCTCAAACCAGCGCTCCTGCTTCTCCAGAGCCACATCGTCCCTCTTCCTCTTGCAGGCTTTGCCGGCGGGGTTGATCAGAGCCTCCCGGACCTCTGCAGGAGTTCCCAGTGATCACCACAATCCCCACAAACCACCCCAAATGCATCTCCTCGCCCATTCAACGGGAATTCCACACCCCATGAAGCCCCAGCTCTTACCCTTGGACATGTTGCCGTGGCCCCAGTCGGTCGGGAGGTAGCCCAGAAAGTTCTGGATGCTGGTGGGGGTCACGGAGAGCAGGAACCGTAGGAGTTTTCCCCGGCGTTTCCTGGCGTGGAGCCCCGGCCGGGCAGGGGACCGGGATGGAGGATGGACTCTGCTCCCGATTGTCCCCACCGGGAACACCAACCCCAGCCAGCTGGATGCTTTCTGAAGGAGCTTCAGCTGCAAAGAGAGCTCTGTCAGCACCTGGGAGAACTTCAGGGGTTTGAAATCCTCGGGGAAAATCATTAAATCCTACTCGGTCCCAGTGCAGAGACAAAACTGGGACCAGCCCCAGCCAAGGACAACAGGAGCTGGGGACTGTGCTTCATCCCCAAAAACTTCCTGCTTCTTCTCGCCCAGGGAGGGGGGAAATGTGGTCTGACAGCAGAAAGGGAAAAAGGCAAGGCCAAACAGGAGAAAAAAGTGGGTAGGGATCCATCAGCATGTGGGAGACCTTCCAGATCAAAGTCCTTATCATTTCAGGATTTGTCTTTTTAAAAATGAAGGGAAAGCCTTAAGCTCTGCTCTGTCCCAGTGTAAAGCTGGGATTGGGAGCAGGGAGAACAGGAGTTGGTGTTTCATTCCCAAAACCGTCCTGCTTCTTCTGGCCCAGGGAGGGAGGGAAATGTGGGTGCTGCAGTCACTGAGAGCTGGACGGGAGAAAGGGCAGGCAGAGGAGAAAAAAACCGGGATAGAGAGGAAAGCAGAGGAAAAATCATAGAACGGTTTGGGTTGGGAAAGACCTTAAGGATCACCCATCCCACCCCTGCCATGGCAGGGACACCTCCCACTGTCCCAGGGGCTCCCAGCCCCAGTGTCCAGCCTGGCCTTGGGCACTGCCAGGGATCCAGGGGCATCCAGGCTGCTCTGGGAAATCCATCCCAGCCCCTCCCCGGAAAGAACTCCTTCTTAATATCTAACGATGTGAAAAGACTGGGGAAAAGAAAGGAAAAAAAAATCTGGAAAAAAAAAGCCCCCAAGAAAGTGCCACTGTCGAGGTTTTAAACTCCCCTCCCCAGCCCCAGCCTCACTCACCGGGTATTTGACAAAGCTGAGCTTAAGGATCTGGCCCAGGATCCTGCTGGGGAAGGAATCGCTGCTGCTCGGTGGCCTCTCCTGGACAGAGGGAGAGAAGGGTCAGAGAGTCCAGTCCAGCCCTGAAGAGCCCCCAGAAGCAGAATCACCCCGTCAGACCCAGACCTGCTCTGGGCTGAGCTGTCCCTGCTGCTCCATGGACTCCAGAGTGGACAGAAACTCGGTTTAGAGCCCTCTGCTTCCTCAGGGTATTTATAGGGCCGGGCCCATCTGCTCCTCGTTACCCTGACGAGCCACTGCCCCGTAATGGGGGGCAGCCCCAGCCCTCGCGGTATCAGGCATGGTGGTCTTAATTAAGTGCCCTCAATTAGCGGCTCATTCTCCCTCAGTCGCAGGTCGCTTCTCGGGGGAGGTCAAGGTTTCATTCCCCAAACCCTCCACTTCTTTTTTTTTTATTTTATTATTTTATTTATTATTTATTTCTACTTCATTGTTTTATTTTCAAATAAAGAAAGGAAAAAAAAAATCCCCCAAGTAGAAAACCCCCAAGAAAGTGTCACTGTCGCGGTTTTAACCACCTATAAATAATTTCATCCACACACAACCCGGTTGCAGAGAAACTGAGCCATGAGACGAATGCCTCTCCCTGGACCAGGAAAACGGGGAGGGTTTTGGGGATGAAGCACAATCACACAGGTCCTGATTTCCCTGGTCCCAATCTCAGCTCCGCACAGGGACAGAGCAGAGTTTAAGGCTTTCCCTGAGGGTTTTGAACACCTGGAAGTTCTCCCAGGTGCTGGTGAACCTCTCTTTGCATCTGGTGCAAGGAGCTGAAGGTGATGAGATGCCAGAATGTGCCCTACTGAGTGCCCCAGTGCTGGAAAAATACACCAGTCAAATTTTTTTCAAATATAATTTTAGTCAAGGGTTTTGTTCACCTTTGTCCCCGAGAAATTGAATTTGCAGTTTTCTTTCCTTGTTGCACCAGGTGAGGCCTGATGGACTCAACACTCAAGAGACTGGAAGGAGCACCAAAGATAAGAACAATCAGTGACCATCAGTGGCCATTAACGGAACATCAGCTCCAAACCTCATCCCCGGTGCCGTCTGAGATACCCGATCTGGGAAAAGAGAGATAAGAACAGAGGGCCTAATTAGCATGGGAGGAGAAAAAATCCAGAAGGAAACCAAATATTGAGAATTATACAACATGAACGTTGTAGCGATGAAGTTCTCTGGGTTTTGACTGCGTGAAGTTTGGGGAAAATATTGTAGAATTTCTGTGTCTCTACACACCCGGGCTACTTGTGGATGAAATAATTTCTGTGTCACATCCTGGCCAGAATGAAGTAATATCTTGAATCTCTGACACTAAAATGTTGGTGGAATGGTTTTTTTTTAATTTTTTAATTTTTTTATTTTTTTTTCTCGCAGTCTCGGTGACCCTGGGATGGCAGAAGCCGCACCCCCGTCGAGGGGAGGCTCCTCTGCACCTTCCCTGCTCCGTGCCCGCGCGGAGATGAAGCTGCTTTTCCTTCCTGCATCATTTTTTGCCCCAAAACCGCTGTTATCCCCGCGATAGCGGAGGAACTTCCTCAGCTGGGTGACAGCTACAGCGACAGGAACCCACTGTCAACTCTGTCCCTGCCCCGCGGCACGGGGGGAAGGCAAAGCGGCTTCATCCTCCTCATCCTCCTGATCCTCCTGATCCTCCTCATCCTCCTCACTCTCCTCATCCTCCTCATCCTCCCACCCGCGCGATGAACAAACCTCTTCCCCTCGATCTGGGGACCGCCCGGGGCTGCTCCCCCTCACTGGGAGCCTCCGGGAAATCGAGTGGACCGGAATTTTCGCCGACGGGAGCTTTGCTAGACAGAGCTCAAGTGTTTGCCTTGCACCTGGTGCCGGCGGCTGCTGACTCACCCCGCGGAGCTCCGGCCCCTCTCGGCCGCCTCGTGGGTGACAGCGACAGTGACAGTGACAGCGACAGTGCCGTGTCCTCGCCTGGCCCCTTCCCGTGCCCAGGAAGGCGCTGAACCCCGCCAGGGACCCGGCGCTGGCGTCACCGCGCGTCACCACCAGCATAAATGGCCAGCGCTGCCCAGGGAGCCCTCGGGCCACCATGTCCCTGTGCCAGGGCACCCTCTGCCCGGCCGCGCTCCGGGACAGGAGATCCAGCGACGTTTTCTTCCACGTGGTGACCCCCGAGCGCATCCCGCAGTTCATTATCCCGTCCCTGGACATCCACCAGAAGCGGAGATGCTCAGGCAAGGGGGTGGCACGGCTGGAGGGGGTGGCACAGCTGGACGGGGTGGCACAGCTGGAGGGGACAGCTCGGAGGAGCAACTGGGACCCAGCAGTGGAGGATGAGCCCGGCTCTAACCCATCCCGGTTTAACTCTTCCCGCTCCGACCCGGACCCCACAGCCTGGGCGGCTCTGTCCCTGCCGCACCTCCCCAAGGTCACCACCCCGTACGGTTTTGTCACGCTGGGACGGAGCCCGCAGGTCACCAGCGAGGAGGCGTTCTTTCACTCGGGTCGCAGCTGGCAGGAGGAGCCGGGGTGCTGCGGACACCCCGGGGTCCCTGAGGGGCGCTCCGCCACGGGAGGACACCGGAGGGACGGCAAACAGCAGCCGGGTCCCCGTGGCAGCGGTGACACCGGTGACGGCAGCAGCGCGACCCCAGCGGGGCTTCCCCCGCCCAGATGTGCCAGAGACACCCCAAAAACAGCGGCTCTGGGAAGCCGAGGAGCAGAGAGGAGGGACAGGAGGCTCCTGGGGGCGGGCTGTCCCAGGAGCAGCTCCAGCCCGGAGCTCCCCGCGGCGACAGCAGGGAAGAAATTGTTCCAGAGGATCCTCAGGAGGCATCTCGCCCACCCTCGGGGGGTTTCACTCTGCACTGGCCCTGCGGAGCAGCTCTGAGGGACTCGGGTTCGCCGAAGATCTGGGGGAAAGGGGCTGCTGTGAGGGTTCGGCAGTGAGGAGAGCGGTGTCACCTCCCCGGGGGTGACAGAGTGAGGGGACACTGCCCGTGGCACCGGGCACGGCTGGGGAGGGACACGGCGATGCTGAGGGGCTGCGGGTTTGTGACTGTTCGGGCTCGGAATAAAAGTGAAAACATTTCGGCTGAGCTGTCCTCTCCTTTCTCGTGCCCGTGCCAGCGCTCAGGTGTCACCAGCGTGTTTGGTGTCCCCTGCACCCACTCGTGTTGTGCCCCCAGGCTCAGCAGCTCCTGAGCTCAGAGCGGGTTCAGATCGCTGACCCTGCTGGAATGCAGAGCAGGGGACACTCCGAGCCGCAGGAGCTGCAGCAGGACAGGACAGCAAAGTGACCACATCCACTCTGGCCACTGGCCAGCTCTGTGGCCATAACCTGGAGGGTTTGAACGCGTCAGGGCCCCTGCCCAGCCTGCAGGAGGACCCCTGCTCCAGGACCCAGCAGCTGTCCTGAAACAGTGACCCCTCCCCATTCCAGAGGTGAACTCTCCAACTGCTCCCAACCAGCTGCGATAAGCCAGCCAGTCGCACTTTGTTGACTGTTCCCTCATAAACGGTTTTTTTATTCGCTTTTTTTTTTTTTTTTTTTTTTTTTTTTTTTGTGCGTTTTTATTGAGCAGCAGAACCTGCAGCGCCAGAATTAACGAGTTCACGGTCAGCAGCTTTTTGGGGCAGCTGAAATCACAGCGTCCCGGGTCAGCAGGGCCGGGCTGCTGCCACCTCCCCCGGCAGGGTCTGTTCTCCAGGAGCTCTCCAAGAGCTGGGACTGGGAGGGCCGGGCCCAGGAGCCGCTGAGCTCTCCCGGCAGGAGCAGCAATCAGGATTTGCAGCCGGGCCATTAACCAGGCAGTTCATCAACCCCCGCCGCGCTGGCGGCGTGACCGCGGACACGTCCTGCTCTTTGTTTTCCCCATCTCCTCCGCCCGGTTCCGCTCCCAGCCCTCTGCCGCTTCCAAGGGAACTTTTCCCGGAGTGTCTGAGCAGCAGGGATGGGCACGAAGGGTCCTGGAGCCCCCAACAGCCCCACCCTGGTCATCCCTGGCAGCGCTGTCCAAACGCTCCTGCAGCTCTGGCAGCCTCGGGGCCGGGACCATTCCCTGGGGAGCCTGGGCAGTGCCAGCACCCTCTGGGGACAGAAGAACCTTTCCCTGAGATCCATCCCAAGCCCTGACACAGCTCCAGCCGTTCCACAAATCCCCCTCCCTTTCCTCGGGCATCTCCAGCTCTGTGCTGAGCAGGAGCACTGGAGGAGGCAAGGAACGATTTCATCTCCAGCCACAATTTATTGATTTGTTGGACACGGGGATAAGTCCCTATGTCAATCATCAACACCTACGAGCTCGTTTGTGGGGAGAATCAGCCTGGAGAGAATCAGCCGGTTCTGGGACTGCTTGAAATGGTTTCAGTGGGAATTGCAGGCAGTGGGAGTTGTTCCGTGGCAGGAGCGCAGTTAGGGCTGAACGAGGAGGGAAATAAATCCCCCTGTGATGGAATTGTGCCTCTGCCTGCCGAGTTCCAACTCAAAGCACCTCTCCAGGCCGTGATGTGAGAAGGGAAATATCTCCCAGAGATTTCCAGGGTGCCCTTTCCCCGCGGACCAGGCAGGGAGGAAGTTTCAAGAGGAGGCGTGGGGATGTGACAAGAGAAATTGTCATTACCGCCGCTGATCACCCTGCCCGGGCCTGCTGCTTTTTTTAAAACGTTGTTTTGGTCTGACTCAGAGTTTCCTGCCAGCCTCCTGCAGGTAGAGAGGAGAGCTCAGGGCTAATTATCCCCTCCTAATCCCACGCTCTGCTGCAAGGAGCGGGGATCAGAGGAGGAAGCAATTCCCAGCTCTTGAATTTGCGGGGTTGGATTTGGGACTGAGCTCTGAATCCTCTGCAGCTCTGCAGCCCCTCTGGCAGGACCCCATTGAGCCCTGTCCCCAGCCCCCATTTCCCTCCCTGTGACCCTTCTGGAATGTTCTGACACCAGTTGATTTGTGAGAAAACCAGTCCAACTGGGCAGATAGAGAGTGTTTCCCAGCACCTAATTCCTGCAAACCCTAGCAGGAAAAAATCCCTTTGGTTCCCGAGGCTCCATACATCCCTCAAGCTCTTTCTGAGGGCATCACCTTCCCTGTTCCCCAAAATTCCCACTGAAACCTTCAGAAATGAGGATAAATGAGGATAAATCCCTTTCCAAACCAGCTCAGCTTCCCCCTGACCCCTTTGCTGCCACCACTGGTCACACCCCCTCAAAGGGGTGACAACTTCTCGCTGCCAACACCTTCCAGTGCCACCAATGTCACCTGTTGCAGGTGGCTCTTGGCCCCGCTGGGCACGGGGAGGTCTCGCTCTCGCAGCCACCCAAGCAGCAGCAGAGAAATCTCACAGAGAAATCCCATTCCCCGTGATTTTTATGCCGCGGAGCACCCGGCCTTCACGGGTTCGATACGGGGCTGTTGCCGGCGCCAGGAATTTTGCAGTCAGTGCCCGTGCCTGGGGCTGAGATTAATCCCTTAGTGAGCTCATTAGTGCCCAGCTCCTCTCCCAGCTAATTGGGGCTGCAGGGCTCAGGTTGTGGCTGATCCAGGCTGCTCCGGCCAGCCCAGGAGCACAGGGATGGACATCGGGATGTTCCTCATTCCCATGGACCTGGAGGGGCAGTTTCCCACCTGATTTCCCAAAGTCCACCTCTCTTTTGCTCTGGACTCTTCCAGCAGCTCCAGGTCCTGCTGATGTTGGTCCCGAGCTCTGCAGGTGGGAGGAGGAGAGAGGAAGGAGAAACCCGGCGATACTTTAAGGACAGAGCTGTCAGGGAGTTCTTCCTCTCTTCCTCCTCTTCCTCCCTCCTTCCCCCTGCTCGTTCCCCAGGGCTCGGTGGCACCGCGGTGACCTCTGAGAGCGCCACTTCCCTGCGATCCCGGAGGAATCTCGGAGCCCGGCAGCGCCGGGAGGAGCCG
>CM019235.1:1842660-1859460 GCA_009741485.1 Malurus cyaneus samueli | reverse complement strand
CGGCAGAGGAATGCGAGCTCTGCCCCGTGGAATGCTGAGCTCTTCCAGGGGCTCAGCCCATCGGAATACGAGCTCTGTCCAGGCTCCTGTCCGGGAATTACCGAGCTCTCCCCGGCCTCTGTCATCAAGGAAAATTTACCGAGTTCTGAACGGCGCCACACGGGAGCGTCCCAAGCCCCGCTCTCAGTGTTTTCAGATGAGAGAAGCAAACAAGCCACTCTCAGGAACAAATTGAGGATAAAATGCAGCTCTACCTGGCTCGCAAACAGCCTGCATGCTGAGGCAGGCTGAATCCAACCCCATCTGCAAAGCTGCCGCCCTTGGAGCATCCCGCTCCGGTGGAATCCGCAGCTCTGGAGTGCTGCGGATTCAGCGGAGCCGGGATGCTCCAAGGGCGGCAGCTTTGCAGAGGGTTGGATTTCAGCTGCTCAGCTGCAGGCTGTTTGCGAGCAGGTAGCTGCATTTATCCTCATTTGTTCCCTGAGAGTGGCTTTGTTTGCTTCTCTCCATCCCTGCAAACACCTGAGAGCCGGGCTGGCGCGACTCCCGTGCGTGGGCGCCAGGCCAGAACTCGTATTCCTGTTGGACAGAGCCCGGGAACAGAGCTCGATTTCACCCCGGACAGAGCCCTGGACAGAGCTCGTATTCCGAGTGGCTAGAGCCCTGGACAGAGCTCAGCATTCCCCCGGGCAGAGCTCGGCATTCCCGCCGGGCAGAATCCTGGGGCACGAGTTCAACACTTCCTGAGGGGCAGAGCCCTGGCAGGGCTCGGCACTTCCCGATGGACAGGCCGGATTCCCCCGACAGAGCTGGGTATTCCCCTGGACAGAGCCCTGGACAGAGCTCGGATTCTCCCGGACAGCAGGCTCAGCATTCCCGAGGGCAGAGCTGGGCATTCCCGATGGACAGAACTCCGGGTGAGAGCTCGCTATCCCGCATGACAGAGCCCTGGACAGAGCTCAGCATTCCCCCGGGGCAGAGCTCGGTATTCCCGTCGGACAGAGCTCCGTATTCCCGATGGACAGAGCCCCGGGGCACAGCTGGGCTTCCCGATGGACAGAACCCTGGGCAGAACTTGCATTCCCCAGGACAGAGCTCGACATTCCCGATGGACAGAGCTCGGCATTCCCCCTGGACAGAGCTCGGCATTCCCCCGGCAGAGCCCCGGAGTCCCGGCAATCGCTGCTCCCTGCTCACGGTCCTCACAAGCACAAACCGCTCTTCCAGCCCACCTGGCTCAGCAGCAGCACCTCTGTGCCCGGCTGGGAGAGCAGCCAGGCCTCGCTTTTCCCTTCTGATTGCTCCAAGAGATCGACCGTGTGTGCTTTGGACTGGAGAAATCCCACCCGTGCTCCCTGCTTGGGGTGATTTCCAAACTCACAGTGAACATCTCCATGGGATCCTGGGCTGGGGGACCTTCCATCCCATCCCATCCCATCCCATCCCTCCCATCCCATCCCATCCATCCCATCCCATCCATCCCATCCATCCATCCCTCCATTCCATCCCACCCATCCCATCCATCACCCATCCCATCCCATCCCATCCCATTCCACCCCTGCCATGCAGGGGACACCTCCCACTGTCCCAGGCTGCTCCCAGCCCCAATGTCCAGCCTGGGCTTGGAAGGGAGGCCTCCCCACCCTCCCAGGAGAATTTTTTCCCTAAACCAATCTTAAACCAGCTCTCTGGCAGTTTGGTGCCATTCCCTGTGTCGTGTCCTTCCAAACCTTGCGAATTGTCCAGTCCAGGGCTTGGAATCCTCAGGATATTGGGGAGCAGGAAGAAATGGGTCAGGGTGGGAGCTGAGGGGCTCTGTGCAGACACCCCCTGCCCCAAACAGGGTTCGTGTCAGAAGAACAAATCTTCCTGCCCCAAAAAGGCTGCACTCCCAGGGCTGGGCAGGGAGGGCTCACCTGGGCTCTGCAGGGCAGCCAAAAATTGGGGGAACTGAGGCACACAATGTTTAACTCACCCAAAGCTGCCCAGCAGGAAGAGGCCACAAATATCCCATCTAAATATCCCTCTGGAACCCATCCCTGTGTCCTGTCCCTGCAGCCCTCGTCCCCAAACTCTTCTGGAGCCCCTTCGCCCCAAAGGGCTCTGAGACTCTCCCTATCCTTCTCCTGTCCAGTGAGCACCCCAGCTCTCCGCGCTGGCCCCAGAGCAGAGGGGCTCCAGCCCTGCAGCATCTCCGTGCTTTTCTCTGGACTCTTTCCAGACGCTCCAGGTCCTGCTGATGTTGTCCCGAGCTCTGCAGGTGAGGAGGAGAGAGGAAGGAGAAACCGGCGAACTTTAAGGACAGAGCTGTCAGGAGTTCTTCCTCCTTTCCTCCTTCTTCCCCTCTCCTCCCTGCTCGTTCCCAGGGCTCGTGGCACCGCGGTGACCTCTGAGAGCGCCACTTCCCTGCGATCCCGGAGGAATCTCGGAGCCCGGCAGCGCCGGGAGGAGCCCCTGGAGCCCCGGGCTCTCTTTGGGATTTCTCTCCTTTGAGCTCCTCTCGCCTCTCCTCTGCAGGAATTCGCAGCCTCCAGGCTCCTGCCAGGTTCGGGATTGTGCAAAGAAAGATGACTTGAGCCAAGTCTTGTGCTTTCGGTGTGATTGTTATTTAAAAACGCTCCAACCCAGGGTTTTATCTCGGAAAGGCGTGCTGAGCATCAGAGGTGGTTGTGTATCTACACAATTAATGAGATGGATAATATGATTTAATTGGACGATTCAATGGCTGCAGATGAAACAGCAGCTTATTTATCTGCTGGATCCTGGCCAGCCAATGCAGCATCTGAAGATCTGGCCCTCAAATCTAACAGCCCGCTCTGGTCAGCGCTGGATCCCATCCTGGAGTTGAGGTGGGGTTTTATTGCTGTTATTCGGGCAGAGGCCCAGGAGGGAGCAGGGTGATTGATATCCAGGAATAATTCCAGGAGAAAACGGTCCCCAGGAGCCCGGGGCTGTGGGGTGACAGCTCAGGGCTCTGGGCAGCGGGTGAACTGCTGATTCAGGAACAAGCAGGGATGGGTGTTCCTGGATGGATGGGTCCTGCGGGCTGGGAATAAAAGTTATTTACACACAAAGCTCCTGACTCTGCCTGAGAGGGACCATTCATCCTGATTATAGAGGTGCTGCCCTTCTCAGGGAATCGTGGAATGGTTTGGGTTGGGGACATCAAAGCCCACCCAGTGCCACCCCTGCCATGGCAGGAGCACCTCCCACTGTCCCAGGCTGCTCCCGCCCCAATGCCAGCTGGTCTTGGAGATTTCCAGGGATCCAGGGCAGCCACAGCTTCTCCAGAATGAGTTTGCATTGAATCCACCAGCAGCTCGGTGCCAGGAGACAATCAGGAGGAACCTTCTTCGGTGGGATGTCCCATCTTCTGAACAGGATTGATTCCCAATTAATATGGGAGGAAAAAACTTCTCAAAGAACAGGATTTCCCAGAGAATCCAAAAAACAGGATTTCCTGCTGCCCCTCGTTGAGGAAGGACTCTCTGCCCATCTCTGGAGTTTTTTGCTGCAGCCCAGCACAAGATGGACAAGAAGCACTGGATTTGATGGGACATTGGCAGTTCCTAAGATCTTTTGACCTGAAGAGGCCCTAAATTGGTTTGTGATTTTTGGTTGGGAATGCCGGACCAGAACAGCCAGCTGCCAAATCATAAAATCTGAATATCCTGAATGGAAGAATATCATCTGACAGTTATGAATCCTGGGATATCCTGAGCTGGAAGGGACCCCCAAAATCATCAATCCCACCCTGGCCCTGCCCAGACCCCCAACAAGCCCCACCCTGTTCATCCCTGGCAGCGCTGTCCAAACGCTCCTGCAGCTCTGGCAGCCTCGGGGCCGGGACCATCCCTGGGGAGCCTGGGCAGTGCCAGCACCCTCTGGGACAGAAGAACCTTTCTGAGATCCATCCAAGCCCTGACACAGCTCCAGCCGTTCCCTGGGCTCCTGGCCCTGTCCCAGAGCAGAGTTCAGTCCTGCCCTTCCGCTCCCCTCCACGTCCCTCAGAGAGGCCACAGCAAAGTTCTTGTACAGCTGAACGACCTCAGGGACCTGGTTGGTCCCCAGCACTTTGTAAATCAATGTTCAGGTGCTGCCCCGGAGAACAGAACAGAATTTCTGGGGCTGAGCAGGAGCCGCTTTGGGAGAGTCAGAGGTTTAAACCCACTTGATGTCACCGCGGCAGCAACTCCTGCTCTGCCCTCCTTTTGCTGCCCTTCCTGAGATTGGCAAAAATCCCCCAGAAGCCATTGAAAAAGGACAGATCCCAGCCAGACCCGCAGCTCCCAGCATAGTCAGCTCCCACGGAACACATTCGATTTTTTTTGTGGACAGGAGTTCAGGAAATGGGAACAAAATATTGATATTTCTTTGAGGGCCGGAGGCAACGTGATCTTAAATTATTCATGGGCCCTCCTGGCAGCGCAGGAGAGAAAGAAGCCTGTGCCCTGCTTAAAATTCTGAGCCTGCCTGTTCGAGGGGAATAATTATCAGGCTCATGTAAATGTTAAAAAAGGAATGTCTTCCCGCTAATTAAAGCTATTTATCTCACCCCAGCTCGTGCAGTTAGCAGCCCAATAAAAGGTATCACCGTGTAGGTGTTATTTATCAGATGATTTTCTTGAAGCGTGAGGGCCTCTCCTTTACAAACGGTCTGATGAAAGAGCAAGATGGCACCAGAGAAAAAACAGCCCGGCTGCTGCCCTGGATGTGAGCTCCGAGTGAGGCAGAGCACTGAGCATCCTCATTAATATTTAAGCAGAGCGAGGCTTCCTCAGGACATGGAGCTGCCTCCTGCACGGGGGAGTGAGAATCTGGGAGTGAGAATGGGATGGAAGGGACCTTAAATCCCATCCCATCCCATCCATCCCATCCCACCCATCCCATCCCATCCCATCCCATCCCATCCCATCCCATCCCATCCCATCCACCCATCCCTGCATGGCAGGGACACCTCCCACCATCCCAGGTGTATCCAACCCCAATGGCCAGCCTGGCCTTGCACTGCCAGACCTGGAGCACCTGGAATGATGGCTCCAAGCAGCCAGCTGTGAGGGCAGCATGGAGAGGTGCTCATAGCCACGTGCCCATGGCCTGGCACACAGGACAGCTGCCCACAGCCTCATCTTCTCCAGAATCCCAAAATCCAGCAGCCCCTTTTCCTGAATCCCAAAATCCATCAGTCTCTTCCTCTCCCAGATCCCAAAATCCAGCAGCACCTTATTCTCCTGAATCCCAAAATCCCACAACTCTTTCCTCTCCTGGATTGCAGCCACACCTTCTTCTCCTAGATCCCAAAATCAAGCAGCCTCTTCCTCTCCTGGACCCCAGAATCCAGCAGCCCCTTTTTCTCTTTGATCACAAAATCCTGCAGCTCCTTCTCCTCCTGAATCCCAAAATCCAGCAGCCCCTTCCTCTCCTGGATCCCAAAATTCAGCAGCTCCTTTTCCTGAATCCCAAAATCCAGCAGCTCCTTCCTCTCCTGGACCCCAAAACCCAGCAACCCCTTCTCCTGAATCATGAAATCCAGCACCTCCTTCTCCCAGATCCCACAGTCCAGCGCCCTTTTCCTGAATCCCAAAATCCAGCAGTCCCTTTCCCCTCTCAGATCCCAAAATCCAGCAGCCCCATCTCCTGGACCCCAACCCCAGCTCCCCAAGGTCCTGACCCTCCCTGCAGCTCTCTCCAAGGACGCGGAGCGAACCCCACCCGAATTGCAGAGCAGGAGCAGAGGTGACCTCCTGTCCCAAAGTGCTGACTGAGGCAGGAGCCGCCTGCATTGTCACCTCTGTCAGCACATGGACAGGGGCAGCTCTGTCCCCTCCCTGCCAACACCTCCACTCAGCTGTTTTTTTTGGTTTTTTTTTTTTCCCAAGGACACGAGTTTTGGAGAGAGGACTCTGAATTTTGGATGTGGCCTGGAGGGCACAGAGAATTTGCTGCAGCGCTCCTGCTGACGTGGGCAGGGGAGGGGGCCCAGGGGAGAAGGGGGAGATGAAAGGCAGGGCTGAGGAGCAGGAAAGAGCTGCAGCATCCCTGGGGAGGCTGTGAGGAATGAGAGAGGAGGAAGGAAGGAGAGAGGAGGAGGAATGAGAGGAGGGAGCCATTTGGGGAAGGCTGGAGCTCTGGAAAGAGCTGGAATTTTGGTGTTAGGGTGTCCAGGAGAACAGGCTCGACATGGGAAAGGGTTTGGGAGGTTTGGTGCTGGAAACAAAGAGGAAAAAGCAGCCTGGAGGGATCCTGGAGGATCAGGAGGGGTTGGATGATGATGGATGATGGATGAGGATGGATGGAGGATGATGGATTGGAGGATGGATTGGACAGGGATGGATAGAGAGGGATGGATGGACAGGGATGGATGATTGATTTTAGTAAAAAGAATAAGAAAGCCACTTTCACAGTGGCCGGCCACCCCTCTGGCCACGCTCCCCCATCTTCCAGCATTAATAGATAGTAATATTTTATTACTAATAATATAATCACAATTATAATAAAATTATTATTAATTATATATTTTTATATTTCTTATATAAATGTGTGGCAGGTCCAGCCCTCCTTCTGGGGGTGGCACAGAGAGGTTTTGGGGTTCCCGGTGCTGGGAGGTCACACCTTTGGGCACACCCAGGTGATCTTTGAGCCCCGTGCCGGTCTGAGCAACCTGGCTCGGTTTGGAAAGCCCTCTGCCCACGTGGGGGCAAGGGGATGTAAATTCAGGAGCACACTGTGTGCAGAAATATAAATTTATCTGATTTTATTGACCTACAAACCTCGAGGATCATGCTGGTTCCTCACCATGAATCCCTGGGCTTTCCAGGAGTGTGACACCCCAGGAGAATTTCAACAGTAATTTCATGTAAACATTCTAATTTCTCCTGCATGAGCTGACAAGGTTCACCTTTCCTGTCCAGTATTTATTTCTTCCCTGAAAGAAAATCCCAAATTTACCTCAGGGGTGTCATTTTCTGCAGATGGGTTTTGTCGTTTGTTGTGCTGTTCGATTCCATTGTCAGATTCCTGTCTGGAGATCACAGCCGTGACAAACTGCAGCAGCCTTCGAGGCTCCTGTCAAAATCCATCTGGACCCTTCATGCTGGAATTGAGCGTTACAAAGGCTGGTTTTGTTCCTAGAAAGAAAAAAAGAAACAAGGAAAAATTCTTGGTTCTGCAAGGAGGAAACACATCCATCAGGATGGAGCCTGTGTGATTTGATGCTGATTCTAAAATGAAAATTTTAAAAATTCCACGTTGTGAAGGCAGCAGAGGCTGCCTCCAGCTCTGGGGTGCCCATTGAGAAGGACCTGGAGCTGCTGGGAAAAGTCCAGAGAAAACCACGGAGATGCTGCAGGCTGGAGCCCCTCTGCTCTGGGCCAGGCTGGGAAGCTGGGGTGCTCACCTGGACAGGAGAAGATCCAGGGAGAGCTCAGAGCCCCTTTTGGGGCCTGAGGCTTCCAGGAAGCTGGAAGGAACTGGGGCCAAGGCTGGAGGGACAGGACACAGAATGCTTGCCAGTGCCAGAGGGCAGGGATGGATTGATATTGGGAAGAATTGTTCCCTGGGAGGGTGGGGAGGCCCTGGCACAGGGTGCCCAGAGCAGCTTGTGCTCCCTGGATCCCTGCAGTGCCCAAGGCCAGCTGGGACATTGGGGCTGGGATGCAGGCCTGGACAGTGGAGGGGTCCTGCCCATGATGATGATCTTCAATCCCTTCCATCCCAAACCATTCCCAAATTCCATTACCTATAAAAGGGATGAAACTCGAGATTTCTCCTCCACAGCCACATTGCAGATGAAAAGGTCAGGAAGAGCCCCCATCCCTCGGTATCCAAGGTGAGTTTTTCCAAGATTATGTTCCTTCCTTTAAACTGAATGTGAAGTTGCATTACTGAGGGGGTTGAAAACGTGGATTCCTGCAAACAACAAAAAAAAATTAAAACAAAAAAAAAAAAAAAAAAAAAAAAAAAGAAAAACAAAACACAAATAAAAACCAAGACAAAATCTCTCACAGCAGAGGGACTTGGAATATTCCGGGAGGAGATGGCTTTTGGGGCCAGAATTGGCAGGGAGGAAAATTGAGTTGGAAATGTGTTGTCAGGGCAGCCTGTGTATCATGGAGGTGCGGATTTCTCAGTGAGAAATAAAAACCTCTCATGGAAATCCCTGAGGAGCAACAGTGGGGAAGCTGCAAACCAGAGGATTCCTTGGAGAGTTTTGGGGCAAATTCTAACACTGAGACTTTCCTTGTGCAATCCCCACTGTTCCCATCCCTGCAGGGCTTTGGAGCAATCCCAAAACTTTCCAGTCTTTTGTGCTCCACCTGAGCTGCCTGGTTTTGGAAACACCCAAATTCCAGAGCTCTGGAAGGGAAGCTCAACTTCAACCTGGAAATCCTGAACATTTCCAGGATTTGAGGCCCTCTGACCTCACTCGTGTCCCTGTGGGTGCCACAGCTTTGTCCTGATCACCTTGGCTGAGTTGATTCCTCATCCACAGGGATTTTCTGGAGTTTCCCTTAAAATCCTGGTATGTATTATAAGATTAAATTATAAGATATTATTATAAGATTATATTATAATATTATCTCTAAATGCTGGTTGGATTTGGGGCTGATCTCACTCACTTGCCCTTAAATCTGGCCTTGAATTTAATCCTAAAACTCAACATTAGACTTGGGGCTGGAATATTCACTTGTAGCACAAAAATGTGTCCCAAAAAACCCGCAAGACCCCTGGGATTCCCTCGAGGGTTTTTTTAATGTTCCCACACCTCTCTGGTTTTACCCTCAGGCCCAGGAGGATCTGCAGTAAGAACATCATGGATTATTCTTCCAGGTTTAAAAGGAGAGCCCCAAAAGGAGGTTTGGGAATTACCTGGACCTGCCTGAAATAAGGCTGGGCATGTACATTGAATTTTCCTCTCTTTAATTGTTCCGTGAGGAGCCAAACTGACAGGGGAATGGCAGCAGCCCAGAGGTTTTTTTGGGGGTGTTTCAGAGCTTTTCTGGATGTTTCCCAGAGGAAAATGTCTTGGTGAACAAACCCCAGTTTCAGCAGTGCTGATAGTGTGAGCTCTGGGCTGAGAAATCATCCTGGACTGCAAATCCCATAGGAACTTTTTGGTATTCCAGAGCTTTTCTGGACATTTCCTGGAAGTGAACAAATCCCAGTTTCAGCAGTGCATTAAAAGTGTGAAGTTTGGGCTGAGAAAGTAATCCTGGACTGCAAATTTCACAGGAATTTTTGTGTATTCCAAGACTTTTCTGTGTTTTTGGGGAAATATCTCGAGGAGCGAATTCCAGTTTCAGTGGCGCATTAAGTGTGAGCTCTGGTCGAGAAAGTATCCTGATTCCCAGAGGAATTTTTTGTATTCCAGAGCTTTTCTGGACATTTCCTGGAAGTGAACAAATCCCAGTTTCAGCAGTGCATTAAAAGTGTGAGCTCTGGGCTGAGAAATAATCCTGGACTGCAAATTCCACAGGATTTTTCTGGTATTCCAGAGCTTTTTTTTGATGTTTCCTGGAGGAAAATGACTCAGTGAGCGAATCCCAGTTTCAGTGGCACATTAAGTGTTTGGTATTCCAGAGCTTTTCTGGATGTTTCCCAGAGGAAAATGTCTCGATGAATGAATCCCAGTTTCAGTGGTGCATTAAATGTGAACTCTGGGCTGAGAAATCATCCTGGACTGCAAATTCCACAGGAACTGGTGAGAGCTGGTGTTATCTGTGTCCGTGGGAGGAGGAAGAGGAGGCTCTTCCTGGAATCCCACAAAGTTCCTGAGTGTGAATTCCTGCTCTGAACTAATGAGTTTGCTGATCTAAAGCGCCTCATCTGAGCTCTAAAGGCGCTCGGGATAAAAGGGTCATTTGAATTCATGGCGGCGTCTCCTCATCTTTGCAGCAGAGAAGTTTGAGGAGATCATTTTTAAAACATCCCACCCCGTCCATTAATGAAGGAAATTCTGGTTTTACCATGAGTAATGCCTTATCTGAAGCGGCAATAGTCCAAAACGGCTCTTTTCATATGGAAATCCTCCAAGGCTTTCGAATTTCTTCTCAAACTGCTGGAACTTAATTTACATTTTCCCAGTGGAACGGGCTGAAAGAGCTGCTGGGGATGAGGAGGGATCAAACCTAAGGGCTCACCTTAACCCTAAACCTAAACCTAAACCTGAACCTAAACCTAAACCTAAACCTAAACCTAAACCTAAACCTAAGCATAAATTTAACCCTCTTAGGGGTGTTGGGGAAGAGGAGGGATCATCAATGGACTGAAAGAACTGTTGGGGATGAGGAGGGCTCACAACTGAGGGCTCACCCTAAACCTAAGCCTAAACCTAAACCTAAACCTAAACCTAAACCTAAACCTAAAACCTAAACCCTAAAACCTAACCTAAACACTAAACCTAAACTAAAACGCAATAAATATAACCCTCTTAGGGTTAGGGAAAGCGATGTTGTGGAAGAGAAGGGATCAAGAATGGACTGAAAGAACTGCTGGGGATGAGGAGGGCTCACAGCTGAGGGCTCACCCTAAACCTAAACCGAAACCTAAACCTAAACCTAACCATAAATCTAACCCTGTTTGGGTTAGGGAAAGCAGTGTTGGGGAGGAGAAGGGATCAGGAATGGACTGAAAGAACTGTTGAGGATGAGGGGGGCTCACAGCTGAGGGCTCACCCTAACCCTAAACCTGACCCTGATCCTAACCCAGCTGGGGTTAGGGAAAGCCCTGTTGAGGATGAGAAGGGCTCAGGAATGGACTGAAAGCATTATTGGGGATGAGGAAGACTCACCACTGAGGGCTCACACTAACCTAATCCTACTCCTAGACCTATACCTAACCCTAAACTCTAACCCTAACCTTAACCCTACTCCTAGCCCTAACCCTAAACCCCAACCCCTAACCCTAACCCCAACCCTGTTGGGGTTAGGAAAAGCCCTGTTGGGGGTGAGGAGGGCTCACGACAGAGGGCTCACCCTAAACCTAAATCTAAACCTAAACCTAAAACTAAATCTAAACCTAAACCTCAACCTAACCCTGTTAGGGTTAGGGAAAACCCTGTTGGGGATGAGGAGGGCTCACAGCTGATGGAATGCATGGATTTGTAACATTTCCCCCATCCCATAAACCCCACATTTCAATACCCTGCTCTCCTGGGCTCACAGCTGATGGAAGTGTGGCTCTGTAACATTCCACCATCCCATAAACCCCTCAATTCAATATTTCAATACCCTGCTCTCCTTGGCTCAGCTGATGGAATGCATGGCTCTGTAACATTCCCATCATCCCATAATTCCCATATCACTCCATAAACCCCACATTTCAATACTCTGCTCTCCTGGGCTCACAGCTGATGGAAGCATGGCTCTGTAACATTCCCATCATCCCATAATTCCCATCATTCCATAATTGCCATCATCCCATAATTCCCATATCACCCCATAAACCCCCCATTTCAATACTCTGCTTTCCTGGGCTCACAGCTGATGGAATGCATGGCTCTGTAACATTCCCCCCATCCCATAAACCCCTCATTTCAACATTTCAATACCCTGCTCTCCTGGCCGGGATGCTTTACTGAGCAGATGCTCCTTTAGGAGCTCTTCCCAGCAACACCGAGGAGTTGATTTACAATTCGTGAAATCCAGGAACGCATCAAACTCCTCCTCCCCACGTGCATCCCATTGCACACCATCCTAAGGCCCAGCTGAGCCTCTTTGCTGTCCTTTCAAAGTTCCTCCAAATCCTCTCACATCAGGGACTATTCAGAAACTCTCTCCCGTCTCAGTCATTTTCTCTAAGCCATAATTTGCTGCCATCCCCTATTCATTCATCGCTAAATCTGTGCAGGGATTCTGCCTCTTGCAAGAATTGAGCTGATCGTCTCTTTCCAAGCTGAAAGTTTTGCCTCTGAATTCTAAATTTTGGGGTTTTATCTCTTGAAACTTGGATGGGAGAGCTGGGGAGGGGCTCAGCTTGGAGAGGAGAAGGCTCCAGGGAGAGCTCAGAGCCCCTTTTGGGGCCTGAAGGGGCTCCAGGAGAGCTGGAGAGGGACTGGGGCCAAGGGCTGGAGGGACAGGACAGGGATGGCTGCCAGTGCCAGAGGGCAGGGATGGATGGGATATTGGGAAGGAATTGTTCCTGGGAGGGTGGGGAGGCCCTGGCACAGGGTGCCCAGAGCAGCTGTGGCTGCCCCTGGATCCCTGGCAGTGCCCAAGGCCAGGCTGGACATTGGGCTGGGAGCAGCCTGGGAAGTGGAGGTGTCCCTGGAATCAGAGGAATGTTGGAATGAGATGATCCTCAGGTCCCTCCACCCAAACCGCTCCATGACTCTCAGTGATCCCATTACTCATTTTAACTAGTGGGAAAGTTTCATTGTGGATATTTTATGGGACAGCTCCACATCGCTCTCTCCGAGCACCTGGAGCCTCCTCCTCCTCCTCAGCAGCCCTGGGAATAGGCAGGGATCCAAAAACACCTGTGAGGAGCTGCGGATGGAGCAGATTCCCATCCTGGGCCGTGTTCTTACAGGATTCCTTCAGCACCCGTCATTTGTTTGCTCTGCCCAAGTGAGAGGCTTTGGGAAATCTCCGAGCTGAAGAGAGCAAACAGGAGCACAAACAGAGCTGCACAGGCTCAGGGATGCCTCCTCCTCCTGGGATCCTCACCCGGGCCGTGCCCAGAACAATGAATATTTCTCAGGGCTCTGTTTGGCCAGGGCTGAGCTCTCTGTGTCTTTGGGGTGGTTTCAGGTGGAAGGGCTGGGCTGGGCACCTTGCGCCACTGGTTCCGCTGGTTTGGTTTCTCAGAAGGGCAAATTTGGAGGAAAAAGTGGGGACAACACTGCCCAGGGGAAGAGGATTTTGGGGAGATCAGAGCCCTGGTGGGAGCTGGGTGTTGGAGCAGCAGCTTCACCTCAAAGTGTGGGATTGATGGAGAGCAGGATGAAGGCTGGAGTGGGGAATGAGGCACAGCAGGGCTGGGACAGAGGGGTTTGTTCAGATCCTCTCACAGAACGGGAGGAGTGAGAAGAGGATGCGCACACCTGAGACCCCAGTGACCCCATCGCAATGGGTCAGGGCTTGGCATGGATCTCAGGAAAGTTTCTTCTGTCCCAGAGGGTGCTGGCACTGCCCAGGCTCCCCAGGGAATGGTCCCGGCCCCGAGGCTGCCAGAGCTGCAGGAGCATTTGGACAGCGCTGCCAGGGATGAACAGGGTGGGTTGTTGGGGCTCTGGCAGGGACAGGGGTGGGATTGATGATCCCTGAGGGTCCCTTCCAGCTCAGGATATTCCACAATTCCATAACTGTCACATACAATTTCCATTACCCACATTTACCTTTTCTTTTGCAGAGTTAGGATCAGTTTTCCCAGCCCAGAGGTGGCTGCCAGCTGAAGTCCCTCAGGATCCCTCATCTTTCAGTACCTCCCCATCCCTTGTGACCCCTTTTTTTCTGCCCAATCCCAGGACAAGAACCACAAGTAAACTCTTCAAAACACGAATTATTTCACCAGCACCCTTGGGACAGAGGATGCCATAAATCTACTGCAGGTTTTCTTCTCCTCTTCAAAAAATGAGCAGAATCCTTTCATCCCATGCCCAACCATCACCAACTGAGGGTCTCCCACCCAAATTTTAACTCCCCAACTGGATTTACATCCAACAACTCACTAAAAAACCCAGGATGAGTCACATTTACTGCTTTATTTATGATGCAGCCAAAGGCTGCAGCAGAGGGAGCAGGAACTGCTTCGCCAGTGCATAAAATTCCTTCAGCCCTGGAGGAGAAACATTGGGATTGCCAGACAAGCAAATGGTGGGAAACTCTGTCATATTCCATTTGGGTTTGTGGGGATCACGGGAAACGAGTTGCCAGGAGGATGGAGAAGCTTAAAAACGTGCAGGAACAGCAGCAAAAAGGGAACAGAGGCACAAAATGAAGTGGAGAAAAGGGGATTTTGCCAAAAAGCAGCTCCAGGAGCTCTGGCCCACACCACATCTGTTCCTACCCTGCACTGTCCTGCAGACCTTTGTTCCTTCTGATTAATATTATCTCATATCCTAAAAATATTTTCACCAAAAAAAACAGCCAGGCAGTGGGAGATGCTGCCCACAGAAGCACTGGAATCCTCATCCCTGGAAAAAACAAATGGACATGGCAGTGTCAGTAGGGTTTGGATTGGTTAAGGGTTGGACTCGATGATCTCAGAGGTTTTTTCCAACTTTAATGATTCTGTGTCTCTGCAATACCAGGCTTAGGGGATTTTCTCACCCAAAAAATTCAGGTGGAAAGCAGGAATAATGTCTGGATAAATCTCCCAAGCTGAGCTGTTGGTACCAGAGTGCTGGCACAGCACAAAGCTCCCAGCTCAGGTGACACGAAAGATTTCAGCTTGCCCGAGTCTGAGTAATTGAGCTGACATGATCAGATCATCTTTTGATAGTCTAATTGAATTATGTGCATTTCTAAAAGCTTTTCTCAGTGGAGATAACGAGTTTTATGTCTGTGCTGAGCCAGGCAGATCCAGCCAGAGTTCAAATCTTTCTGTGATGGATCTGACCGGGACAAAAGCTCAGCCAGGAATTCTTACAGCACATCCAGCCAGGGTTCTGACCTTTCTGGAATGGATCTAACTGGGACAAAGGGGAAGCCAGGAATTTTTACAGCAGATCCAGCCAGGATTTTGACTTTTTTTTTGTGATGGATCTGACCAGGATAAGGGGGCAGCCAGGAATTCCTGCACCACATCCAGCCAGGGTTCTGACATTTCTGGAATGGATCTGGCCAGGACAAGGAGTCAGTCAGGAATTTTTGCACCAGATCCAGCCAGGGATTCAACCTTTCTGGAATGGATCTAAACAAGAAAAATATTCAGATAAGAATTTTTACAACAGATCCAGCCAGGCTTCCAGCCTTTCTGGAATGGATCTAAACAGGAAAAAGGCACAGCTAGGAATTTTTACAACAGATCCAGACAGGGTTCTATTCTTTCTGGAAAAGATCTAAATAGGAAAAAGGTTCAGGTAAGAATTTTTACAGCAGATCCAGCCAGGGTTCCATCCTTTCTGTGATGGATTTAAAGAGGAAAAAGGCTCAGGTAGGAATTTTTACAACAGTTCCAGACAGGGTTCCAGCCTTTCTGGAATGGATTTAAACAGGAAAAAGGTTCAGGTAGGAATTTTTACAACAGTTCCAGCCAGGGTTCCATCCTTTCTGTGATGGATTTAAACAGGAAAAAGGCTCAGGTAAGAATTTTTACAACAGATCCAGCCAGGGTTCCAGCCTTTCTGGAATGGATTTAAACAGGAAAAAGGCTCAGGTAGGAATTTTTACAACAGTTCCAGCCAGGGTTCCAACATTTCTGTGATGGATTTAAACAGGACAAGGAGGCAGCCAGGAATTCCTACACCAATTATCAAAGGTTCATCTCAGTCCCTCCCTACTGGTGACTGCTCAGAACCTTGTCCCAGTGGGATTCCCTGTGACGTTGTTGGGATGTGGGATATTATTGATCAGGGCAGTCTGAGCAGCTAAAAAGGAGGTGCCTTTGCTTTTATGGGATCCAAGTTGGTTTCCATTATCCTAGGAGACGAGTTCCTAAGCTCATGTAACTAAAATAAAGCCTGTGAGATAAAAGGAAGGAGTTTTTTTACAAGGAGGGTGGGGAGGCCCTGGCACAGGGTGCCCAGAGCAGCTGTGGCTGCCCCTGGATCCCTGGCAGTGCCCAAGGCCAGGCTGGACATTGGGGCTGGGAGCAGCCTGGGACAGTGGGAGGTGTCCCTGGAATCAGAGGAATGTTGGAATGAGATGATCCTTCAGGTCCCTTCCACCCCAAACCGCTCCATGACTCTGCAGTGATCCCATTACTCATTTTTAACTAGTGGGAAAAGTTTTCATTGTGGATATTTTATGGGGACAGCTCCACATCGCTCTCATCCGAGCATCCTGGAGCCTCCTCCTCCTCCTCAGCAGCCCTGGGAATAGGCAGGGATCCAAAAACACCTGTGAGGAGCTGCGGATGGAGCAGATTCCCATCCTGGGCCGTGTTCTTCAGGATTCCTTCAGCACCCGTCATTTGTTTGCTCTGCCCAAGTGAGAGGCTTTGGGAAATCTCCGAGCTGAAGAGAGCAAACAGGAGCACAAACAGAGCTGCACAGGCTCAGGGATGCTCCCTCCTCCTGGGATCCTCACCCCGGGCCGTGCCCAGAACAATGAATATTTCTCAGGGCTCTGTTTGGCCAGGGCTGAGCTCTCTGTGTCTTTGGGGTGGTTTCAGGTGGAAGGGCTGGGCTGGGCACCTTGCAGCCACTGGTTCCGCTGGTTTGGTTCTCAGAAGGGCAAATTTGGAGGAAAAAGTGGGGACACACTGCCCAGGGGAAGAGGATTTTGGGGAGATCAGAGCCCTGGTGGGAGCTGGGTGTTGGAGCAGCAGCTTCACCTCAAAGTGTGGGATTGATGGAGAGCAGGATGAAGGCTGGAGTGGGGAATGAGGCACAGCAGGGCTGGGACAGAGGGGTTTGTTCAGATCCTCTCACAGAACGGGAGGAGTGAGAAGAGGATGCGCACACCTGAGACCCCAGTGACCCCATCGCAATGGGTCAGGGCTTGGCATGGATCTCAGGGAAAGGTTCTTCTGTCCCCAGAGGGTGCTGGCACTGCCCAGGCTCCTCCCCAGGGAATGGTCCGGCCCCGAGGCTGCAGAAGCTGCAGGAGCATTGGACGCGCTGCCAGGGATGAACAGGGGGGTGTTGGGGGTCTGGGCAGGGACGGGGTGGGATTGATGATCCTGAGGTCCCTCCAG
>CM019235.1:1819472-1842082 GCA_009741485.1 Malurus cyaneus samueli | reverse complement strand
TGGATTTAAACAGGAAAAAGGCTCAGGTAAGAATTTTTACAACAGATCCAGCCAGGGTTCCAGCCTTTCTGGAATGGATTTAAACAGGAAAAAGGCTCAGGTAGGAATTTTTACAACAGTTCCAGCCAGGGTTCCAACATTTCTGTGATGGATTTAAACAGGACAAGGAGGCAGCCAGGAATTCCTACACCAATTATCAAAGGTTCATCTCAGTCCCTCCCTACTGGTGACTGCTCAGAACCTTGTCCCAGTGGGATTCCCTGTGACGTTGTTGGGATGTGGGATATTATTGATCAGGGCAGTCTGAGCAGCTAAAAAGGAGGTGCCTTTGCTTTTATGGGATCCAAGTTGGTTTCCATTATCCTAGGAGACGAGTTCCTAAGCTCATGTAACTAAAATAAAGCCTGTGAGATAAAAGGAAGGAGTTTTTTACAAGGAGGTGGGAAGCCCTGGCACAGGTGCCCAGAGCAGCTGTGGCTGCCCCTGGATCCCTGGCAGTGCCCAAGGCCAGGCTGGACATTGGGGCTGGGAGCAGCCTGGGACAGTGGGAGGTGTCCCTGCCATGGCAGGAGTGGATCTTTAAAAATTTTTTGAAGATCCCCTCCTGTCCAAAACATTCTCGGATTCCATGCACACGGTGAGCTGAGCCTCAGCCCTCCAAGGACAGATTCCTTTCCCTCACTTTCCCAATCTCAGAGCAGAGGCAGAAGACAGGCTGGATGTAAAAAATGAATTCATTCCATCAGGGAAAATGCCTGCAGAGAGGGCGAGGCTCCAGCTCCAGCACCTCCACCTGAACTTAGGCCCCAGGAGGAACTGAAAGTGTTGAAACCTTTGTGGTGGGGTGAAGTTTGCTCAGCCCGGAGCGTCAGCTCGGAAATCCACCAAGTGTTTACCCTGGGATGAGCTTTGTGCCATCAATTGCTCTGAAAACCGAGATTTACAGCCCTGGGAACCAGAGGCGTGAGAGAGGAGGCTCAGAAGTTCCTCCTCCACCTCGCTCACCCTCCATCCACTGGACACTGTCCATTTGGCCACCGTCCCTTTGGCCACCCAGATCTCTGCAGGGCGTGGGGAGCTTCAGCTGGGAGGAGCAGGGAGCAGGTGTCTGTTCCTCCAGGGTTACTACGGAGTTACTACAGCCTCACACAACCCTGGCTGTGCCTGCCCCGCTGTCCCTGTCCCTGTCCCTGTCATTGTCACTGTCACTGTCACCGCACCTTTGGCTGTTGCAGACCCAGCAGGATGGAAACGCTGCTGGGATCAAAGCCAAGTTCAGGGAATTTCACAGGATCATGGAAAGGTTTGGGATGGAAGGGACCTCAAAGCCCATCCAGTGCCACCCCTGGCATGGCAGGGACACCTCCCACTGTCCCAGGCTGCTCCCAGCCCCAATGTCCAGCCTGGCCTTGGGCACTGCCAGGGATCCAGGGGCAGCCACAGCTGCTCTGGGCACCCTGTGCCAGGGCCTCCCCACCCTCCCAGGGAACAATTCCTTCCCAATATCCCATCCATCCCTGCCCTCTGGCACTGGCAAGCCATTCCCTGTGTCCTGTCCCTCCAGCCCTTGGCCCCAGTCCCTCTCCAGCTCTCCTGGAGCCCCTTCAGGCCCCAAAAGGGGCTCTGAGCTCTCCCTGGATCCTTCTCCTATCCAGGTGAGCACCCCCAGCTCTCCCAGCTTTGAACTTCCCATAAATTCTTCCTGTCTCTGGTAAAACAAACTTTATTTCAATATTTAGAAACAGTCACAGACACATTTTACGCCATGTTTTACAATATTTTAAGTTGATCCAACTTCCATGTATTTACACACGCAGGGAAGGAGCCATTTGCTGTTGTTCATATAAAGAGGAATGAGCACGAAGCAGAAAAATGCAATTTAAAGGTTTCCATCTGGGCATTGCTGGAACTCAGCCTTGCAGAGGAACCACTCCCAAGGCTGTGGAGTGACACCTTTAACAGATGAGGTCACGAATTTAAATATTATCTGAGCTTAAAAACCTCTAAAGTTCACTCTCGGTGAAACTGAGCTTCAAGCAGGGGAAGGGAACCGAGTAAACTCAGATCAGGACATTGCTGAGGAATTCTGCAGGGACATTTGTCCTTTAAAAAGCCAATATTGTCCTTTAAAAAGCCAAATATTCTCTGGCTTTTAATGCAGAAGGTTTTCAAGGTTTTAAAAGGTTTGAGCAATCTCAGTCTGACTTTCTCTCCATGGTATTTCAGAGCTTTCAGGAGTTGTTTTTGAATACCTGGTGCCACCCCGCCAACGTTTGGGGTTTGAAATGTTTGGTGCATTAAGGCTACAACTGCGTGGGAGCTGAAATGTCTCTTTTTTTTTCTCCCCCTGCAATTTCAAACTCAATTTTACATTCCAGAGCTGAGTGAAATGTCATATTTAAAAATCCAGCTCTTTAAAACGTGGCTCTTTAAAAGTTTCTCAAAGTTTCCCTGTTGTCGTTTTGACAGCCCCCTTTTGATGTCCTTATTGTGCTCCGTTACATCAGGCAATAATTTCCATGGCGAAAAATTATTTTGAAAGGAGAAGTGGAAATGCGAAGTTCTTGTCGTTTGAAGATGAAACGTTTCAGCCTCATTTGCATGTTTGACTTTGCATTCAGAATGGAAAGGGCAGAGCCTGCCACAATCCTGCTGGAAGATGGGATTTCAGGAAAATAATGTTTTTTTTTTTAAGGAGGAAAATGTAAAAAATCCTGGTCAGCTATAGAAGGGCTCTGGATTGACTCATTCCTGGCTGATCCTGTTCCTAAATCCTTGGCTTTGCTCTCAGTGAAGATGCAAAAATTCCTTGGGCTCAGGTGGGGGATGTTCACCTCAAATATTCCATGGATTTAATAAGGTTTGACCACGTCAGAGCAGCTCTGAGCTGGTTGGAATTTAAATCTCTCCCCTTGGTCAGTCCCAGGTGCTCTGGGGAGGGGGTGGAGGATTCCAACCTGCTCACATCAGGCCTGGCTTGCTCTTGGATGATCCCTGCTGGAAGAAAACCCTTAAAAAAGCCCACTTTAACATTAAACATCATTAAAATATTTCCACCACCAACCCTGGCTCTGTTACTGAGAACCTTGGGTGGGTCAGAGCTGTTTTTTTTTTGAGAAGCACCAGCCCGTGCTGCCCTAACTGAGCAGGTGGAAAACCGAGGTGCATACCAAGAAATCCTCGCTCTCAGTGACATTTTCATCTCCCTTCAGTCCATTCAATGCTCTCATTTTTTTGTGCTTTACACCTGCCCTGCTCTGTGCTGGTTGAACTCACCCATTCTGCAGCGCCAGGGCAAAACCCACTCGGTTTATTCCTGTCTGAGCCAGGTGTCTGCTTGGCTTGCAGGCTCTAAACTGGCAGGGATTTCTCAAATCCTTGGGAAGATTTAATTCCCACAAATATCTGCCTGCAGGAAAGCCCCAGAGGATGCCCTGGCTGCTGCTGGAGGAGCAGGGTCATGGGGAGGGGAAGGAGCCCAGTCCTCTCCAGGTGATGTTTCCCAGCATTGAGGGATCCAAAGCTCCACAGGACACTCCTAACAGTGCCCTCCTGCCTGGAGAAAAGATCTTTTTTCCATTTATAACATCACAGAATTATTTGGATTGGGATGAACCTTAAAGCTCATCTCGTTTCACCTTCCACCATCCCAGGGTGTTTTAAACCCTGTCCAACCTGACCTTGGAAGGGGCCAAAGAAGATCCCCAGATCTTTATATCAGTGCATCCTTTTTATTCCTCAGCATCCAGAAAAACACAAACTTCCCTTTCCCAGGCCTTTGTGGTGATTAATCCCTCAAAGGTGGCAAAGGGGAAAGAATTAATTTAGAATTCATTTAGAAAGAATGATTGTTACGAAGTTTTGGGTCATTAATAACGATTCTGCTCCCGACAGCCTCCGGCAGAGCCTCCCCTGCCTCTCACCCCCGTGAACCCTGGTGCTGCTCCTTCTCCAGGGATTTTTGTCATCATCTCTCATTCCTTACAGGGCTGGCCTCTCTCTCCTCTCACATCTAAAATGATCTGGCACAGGCAGGGGCTCAGTGCCGTGCTGGAATCGCTGAATTTGTCCTTCCTCAACCAGCCCAGCACAGGTTTGGGTCACACAGAGGCCAAAATTCTGCTCTCGGTGCTCTTTCCTGCTCAGCCGAGGAGGGAATTTGGGTTGAAGGTAATTTATGTTAACATTGCATCACCCACAGCGGCATTTCAGCAGGAATTTCTGGGCTGGAGAGAGAAAAACGGGCTGCAGGGATCAGACTGCTCAGGGAATCTGCAGGGAGCCTAAAAATCAAACCACAAACCGTGGGGGCAGTGACAGTGACACCGTTCTGTTCCCTCCCGGGAAATCTGCTGATTCCTGGTGATGGAGAGCAAAAAACAGGGAGGATTTCCCTTTTCCTGTGGGGAATAACCCCCGTGAGAGCTGGGTGCAGGAAGGGCAATCTGCTTCACCTTTAATTTAAAAATTAAATTTAATTCTGGGGCCTCCCTGAGAGCGTTATAAACAAAACACCTGCAAACCTCTGGCAGGGCCTGAAAATGCACCCAAAATTTAAATAGGGACTGATAACACATTCATAATTTAGATAAAAATTGAAAACACACCCACAATTTAAATAGGGACTGATAACACACTCATAATTCAGATAAAAATTGAAAACACACTCACAATTTAGATAAGGATTGATAACACACTCAAAGTTTAGATAAAAATTGAAAACACACTCATAATTTAGATAGGGACTGATAACACACTCACAATTTAGATAAAAATTGAAAACAGACTCATAATTTAGATAAAGACCAATAACACACTCAAAATTTAGATAAAAATTGAAAATACACTCACAATTTAGGTAAGGACAGATAAAGCACCCATAATTTAGATAAAAACGTGCTGAGGGGTCCCCTGGAGTCCCTCAAAGGATTCCCAACAAGGGAATCCCTCAGAAGGAAACGCCCCTGGACCTTCCAGCAGCAAAGCCCCAATTATGAGGGGTTAATTAGTTAATTAGCCGGGGAGGAAAGCCTCTGTAATGAAGACAATGCCAGAAATGTGGGTGTGCAGGATCCCCACGCATCTCTGAACGCTTGACCTTCACTCCCCACGCCCCAGGGCAGGGGCAGCCAGCAAAACCTCTGCCTCAGGGGATGTTCCTGCCATCCTGCTCTTTCTCAACTTTTGTCATCCCAAACTTTCCCTTGGTTGTTCCACTCTTGGACCATTTCGCTGCTGAGGAGCGGAAATCGCCACGGGCAGATTTCAATTTCAAATCAAATTGCGATGTTTGTGAAATACGGAGGGGATTTGGGTGGGCTTCACAGAATGATGGAATCGTTGAGGGTGGAAAAGATTCCAGGATCATCAAGCAGCCCAACCTTTCACCAAATCCCCCCATTCCTACTAAACCTTGACCCCAAGTGCCGCATTTGCTGTTTTTTTTTGAGTTTTTCCAGGGTTGGTGACTCCACCACTTCCCTGCACAGCTCATTCCAATGGTTGACAATTCTTTTTGGGAAGCAATTTTTCCTGATATCCAACCTAAACCTCCCCTGGCACAACTGGAGGCCTTACCCAGTGTGATGCAGGAGGGGAAGAAGCAAAACTTGCAAACCCAAGAGCCCGAGCCGGGTTCATGAGCAGAGATTTCAGTAAAACTCAGTTTTTAGGTCAGGATTTGGGTTCAAGACCTCCAGAGTAACCCGGTGCTCACACTTCCACGTCCAACCCATTGCCTGGGGTGAGGCTGGGAGGGTTGGAAACACCTGGAAAAGGTTCAATCTCCTCTGTGGAGCTGTGATCCCTCAGAACTCGAGGTATTTGTGCCAATTCCTTTCAGAAAAGCCCTCTGGACTCACTCATAACCAGGTGTAGGATTTGGCTGCTTTATTTCCAGCTGAATGAAGGGACGGCCCCACCCAGCAGGTCCTGGGTGGGAAAATGCAGATCCCCTGCTCACCCTGACCCTGCTGGGCTGGGAACCTCCCAGGGCCACAGGAAAATTCCTGGATTCGAGAGCCAGCGGCTCAGGAGCTGAGCTCAGCCCATTAATCCCGTCATTAAACGGTAATTTGGGCTGCTGCAAAGTTCTCACCTCATTTCTTGTGACAAGGCGCCCACAGGGGCTGGCAGCGCATCCTTGCTCCTCGCCTTTGAGTCCAGAAAATATTTCAGTGAAAAGAGCTGGAACTCTGAAAAATATTTCAGTGAAAAGTGTCTGGGAGCATCACCTGGGTGCTGTGGCTCCTCCATCGTGTTTTCCGTGGGGATATTTTTCCCAGGGAAAGTGCAGCACTGAGGATTATTTTTTTTTTTTTAAGAGATAAATTCAGAATTAAATATTTTTTCTGGATCCTAAATATCCAGGTCCCAGTTCAGTGGATGACTTGGGGAACCTTGGGATGTGAGGAGGGGAGAAAAGGGGGATCAGGGTGGAGAAAAGGGGGATTGGGTGGACCTTTTTGGCTCTTCCTGACAGGAGGGGACAGTTGGGGAGGTAACAAGAGACAGGACAAAGGAAACGGCCTCAAACTGTCCAGAGGAGGTTTAGAGTGGACATCAGGAGGTATTTCCTCATGGAAAGGGTGCTCAGCTTGGCAGGGCTGCCCAGGGGTTTGGGTCACCAGGAACCGGACTGGCCTCAGAGCTCTGGGCTGGGGACACTTTGGGCATCGGGCACAGTTGGACTCGATGACCCTGGAGGGCTTTTCCAGCCTCAACCATCCCAGGATTCTGGGATTCTCTCCCATTTTCTGCTTCCAGGCCGATCCCACCCCAGCCTCGCCCTTCCAAGCTGTACTCCTGGGATTATTTTTGCTTTACAAATGCAAATTTGAGATCCTTTTGTGCTCTGGGGCAGGTGCAGCTGGAGCAGGGACCCGAGGTTTTTGTCATTTCTGCCCCTGGAATGGCTCAGGGAAAAAACCTCAGGAGCCATTTCTGGCTGCTGCTGCTGCTATTTCCAATCAAGGTTCACTCAGCAGGTAAAAAAATGGATTTATCTCAATAATTTTCTTTATTCCATTAATTAGCCAGGCTGGCAATCAAATATTTTTCAATATTATACAATCAAATTGTTTTTCTTCTCCCGATGCTTTCCCGTGTAATAATTTCTCCGGGTTTTTGTCCACGTGCATTTAAGAAAACAAGAAATGTTGAATTTTTATTTTAAATATTTGTTATCTGCAAATAATTCCTAACGGAGGCAACTCTGCACAGTTTCACTGTAGCTGCTTTTCTGACAGAGGAATTTAAAATCATTCTAAAATTAGCATAGGAACAATTAATCCACACAATCCCACTGTCAGTAAGTGGCCAGAAAATAATAATTTACATATAAAGATGTGGGAAAAGCTTCAGGGGCTGATCTATGTGTGAATAAATGCTCTCCCCCCCAAAAAAGCAGGAAGGAACACTGAAAGATTTTAATTAAGGAACAATTTATTTCTAAAACCTTTCATCCTCGAGCAATATTCCCACCTGTAAATATTTTTAAATATTTAGTAGTAAACACTCACTTTGGTGATGAATGTTGTATTTGCAGAGATTCTGAGGGGGAAGGTTAAAGAAATATTCATATTTTGATCAGAAATTTTGGCTAAAAAGTTGCATCGAAATATCGAGGAGCAGCTTTTTTTTCCAATCACTGCTTGAAATCAGGGTTGCAAATGGCAATTTCAAGGCTGCCATCAGAGTAGGGGATTATTAAAATCCTCATTGTTGTAATTAAGCTGAAATAAAAGCTGTAAAGGCTCTTAGAGAAAATATATTTATGTGTTGGAATCCTCATAATGCATCACCACTTGACATTGTTATTGTTTTTTTCTGGGAGAGCATTGTCTCACTGTTTTACTGCTTTTGGTCTGTAAAAAGAAGCTTTTCAAAGAGAAAAATAATTAATTTTCTGCTTAAAATTTTCCATCTTCAGTCCTTAAAACGCCAGTCCTTCCAGTGCATCCTCTAAAGGCACGGAAATGTTCTTTTGGGGAAGCTTTGGGATGATTTTCAGGGATGTTTGGGAGAGATGAGAATCTCAATAATGGATTTATTTCATTGCTGTCTATGTCAAAATGACTCTTTGGGACTGGAATGACTCTGATTATAATAAATTTGTGGTGAAATAATGTGCAAACTGAGACCCTTCAGACCCCAGGACTGAGATGCTTCACTGGAAGGGCTTTTCCCAGTTTCCCAGAGGAACAGAGGGATCCGTTCTGGGAATCCTTGGCAGCATTTCTGGGACAGAACTGGAGGCATCTTGAAGGTCCACAGCCCACGGTGACATTTCCAAGGAATCCCCTCAGATGTGTCCTCCGCCCTTGTGCTGCAGGAATATTTCCTGGGAGCCAATCCCAAAGGATTTGTGCGATTTTGCTGCCACACTCGTGGGATCAGACCTGGGAATTTGGGGTGTTTTCTCCCCATAAGGTGCTGGGGGAGCTGAGATGTTCCAGATGGAGATTGTAGGTGAAAAAGAGAACCAAAGGGATGCTCAAATTGTTTTTAGAATTAATTTATCCTCCAAGCTCAAGGAGAGATCCCCTAACAAAGGGAAAGGAGAATTCCCAGCCAGCCGAGCCTGCTGATCTCTGCCTTTTCCCAGAGTTTTTCCACCTGAAATGAGTTCAGCTCAGCCCTGAAGCAGAGCTTAAAAAAGAAACCAGGTAACCAAATATTCCTAATCCTTCTGGAGGCTCCTTTGCTGTTAAATCTCTTCATAATGGGCAGTGAATGGGTCACTGAACTCCCCCTGGATCTCGGCACAGTCAGTGGAGCATTAAGGAGGAAAATTCCTCAATTTTGGGGCTGTGCCAAATCCTGCAGGGCTGAGGGAGGCAAAGCAGGTCCCTCTCCTGGGCTGCAGCCCCGGCACAGGCTCTGGGAGCTGTGTCTGCTCGGGATTTACATGCTGGGATCCTGTTCCATGGAAAATCCTGTCCTGTTCCATGGGCAATCCTGTGCTGTTCCCTGGGCAATCCCAACCTGTTCTAGGGACATTCCTATCCTGTTCCATGGACAATTCCAGCCCAGGGACAATCCTGGACTGTTCCATGGGCAATCCCATCCCGTTCCATGGAAAATCCCAGCCTGTTCCATGGAAAATCTTGACCTGTTCCATGGGTAATCCTGGCCTTTTTCCTGGGCAATCCCAACCTGTTCCATGGAAAATCCTGTCCTGTTCCATGGACAATCCCTTCCTGTTCCAGGGCCAATTCCAGCCTGTTCCGGGGGCAATCCTGTCCTGTTCATGGACAATCCCAGCCCATGGACAATCCCAGCCTGTTCCATGGACCATCCTGTCCTGTTCCAGGAATAATCCCAGCCTGTTCCAGGGACAATCCCAGCCCAGGGACAATCCCAGGCCCGTTCCATAGGTAACCTCAGCCCATTCAATGGACAGTCCTGGCCTCTTCCATGGAAAAATCCTGACCTGTTCCATGGCCAAACCCTGCTTGTTCCATGGCCAATCCTCTCCTGTTTTGTGAGCAATCCCTGCTTGTTCCATGGGCAATCCTGTCCTGTTCCATGGGTCATTCCAGCCTGTTCCATGGACAATCCCTGCTCTGCTGCATTTATTTACCTTCCCTTCAAGGACAGACCGGTGCTCATTTGCCCCAACACTGAGAGATGAGGATTCCTCCGCTGGTTTGAGGAGAATCTCAGAATGGCTTGGGTTGGAAAGGACTTTAAATCCCACCCAGTGCCACCCCTGCCAAGGCAGGGACACCTCCCACTGTCCCAGGCTGCTCCCAGCCCCAATGTCCAGCCTGGCCTTGGGCACTGCCAGGGATCCAGGGGCAGCCACAGCTGCTCTGGGCACCCTGTGCCAGGGCCTCCCCACCCTCCAGGGAACAATTCCTCCCAAATCCCATCCATCCCTGCCCTCTGGCACTGGAAGCCATTCCCTGTGTCCTGTCCCCCAGCCCTTGCCCAGTCCCTCTCCAGTTCTCCTGGAGCTCTCAGGCCCCAAAGGGGCTCTGAGCTCTCCCTGGATCCTTCTCCTGTCCAGGTGAGCACCCCAGCTCTCCCAGCCTGGCCCCAGAGCAGAGGGGCTCCAGCCCTGCAGCATCTCTGTGCTTTTCTCTGGACTTTTCCCAGCAGCTCCAGGTCCCTCCTGCAATGGGGAGCACAGAGCTGGACCCAGTGCTCCAGCTGGGGATCCACCAGAGCAGAGCAGAGCAGAGCAGAGCAGAGCAGAGGAACAGAATCCAATTTGATTCGTTCCTCTCCCAAATATCCCAAACTCCCCAGGAAAACTTGGATCTTCTCCCAGGAGAGAAGGGCAGCAGGTGCATTCCCTGTATCTGCAGCGCCGCTGTGATTATTCACGTTCGCTCCCTGTGCAATAATTCTATATTTGTGGAGGAATTTCGCACTGCAGGGAGGTTTTAAATACCTCTCCTGCTGCAGAGCTGATCCCAGCACGGAATGTACTGGGAAAGGGAAGGAATGAGCACAGTCAGAGGACCCTGGGAAGCAGCTCCATGTTGTTAGGAAAATCAATTTATAAATATTAGAGATTTATATTTAAAAAGGAGACAGAAGAGTCTTGTAGCTTTATCCAAATAAAGGGAGTGGTTGTGGGACATTTCTGTGGGGTCTCTCAAATTGTTAGAGGATGCATCTTCTATTTTTTATTTTAATTTCTTAGTATTTCCCTCTCTCTTTCCCCATTAACTAAAATACTTGAAAAACACAAACCTCTCAAATTACTTAACGCAGACCCCCATCCAATATGCATCTCCCCGACTTTCTTATTCTTTTATTTGAAGTTTAAAAATTTAGTACTACTTCAAGTAAACAACAGTTCATGTCACAGAATAGAATTCTTATAAAAGTAATGATCCTTCTTATTGCTCTTTTCACTTTATTTAGCCTCATCTACTAACAAACTCCATAATTTCTTGTGTCAATTCATAGAATTCTTATAAAATTTATGATCCTTCTTATTTCTCTTTTCACTTTATTTAGCTTCATCTACTAACAAACTGCATCATCTGTTTGTAAAGACATCTCTCTCTTATTTCTTTCAATGTGAGCACAGCCGTGCCCACAGGAGCTCCAGGAACAATCTTTGCCTCCAGCTAAACTGGTCCTGCCCAGCTCCAAACGTGAAATATCATCATTTATCTGCATTGCTGAGCCAGTGACATCAACACAGCTCACCAGGATTTTGGATTCTTTCCCTGCTGACATCAAGGATTTAATTGGTTGGAAAGGGCTGTGGATTTTTGTTGTCCACTTGCATTTCCCAGCTCAACTGGGGGGGTCCCTGCTGGGCTGGCCTTTGGCTGAGACAGGAAAAGCCTCAGATAATTCATTATCAGCAGCGTGGAGGTTGGATTCCATCTCATTTATTTCAAAATCTCCTCCTTCCCTGGGGCCTCCCCATCCCCAAATCTCAGCCAGAACAAAGATGTCCTGACAAGATTCACTAGAGGCTTAAAGCAGGACAAATATTTGAGTTTAGGACATCGCTGTTTCCTGATGGGTCCTTTCTATCCCTGCAGGGCCACATGGGGCCAACACAAACTTTTCCTTGTAGAAATATTTGATTTTGTTTGCAGAACGGAACGATTGTTTCAGATGGCAGCGAGATTAAGAGCCGTGCAATCCCCAGATTTCCTTAAAACTAAGAAAAAAAAAATCAATAAATCCTGTCCTTTAATTCCAGATATTAAAAAAACCCCACAGCTTTCTTGATATCTCAGTTTGGTCTTGATATTGAAGATTTTGGACTTGGATTGAAGTTGAAGTTGGAGGGGAAGTGCTTTCCTTGCAGATTTTGGGTTCTTCTTTTTCAGTCAGCAGGACAAACACCCAGAATCGTGTTCTGGCCTCATCATGACTAATTTCTAATTAAAATCATCTAAAAAGCCAAACTAAAGGGTGATAACAGAAATGGGAGGTTTTATCCCCAACTTTTTCTTGATCTTTGCTGTCTGATACGTGGAGAAAACGTGGTTGGCAGCTCTCGGGGCAGAGATTTGCTTGGACTGATTTCTGTTTGTATGAGCAAAATCTCAGAGTAATGTGATCTAAGGCAGATTGATGTTCAACCAGAGAGGAACAAACATCCTTTGATGATGCTTTTATCCCCTGAGCAAATAAGGCTAAGAAACTCCAGAGAGTCCTTTAAGACATTTCCTGCTTCTTTCTTGGATCGTTCCCACATTAGGGACACTCTGCTCCTTCGAACTCAATTTATATTTGAATATGTGAGGCTCAAAATTAATGAGGCTCAGAAAAATCTTTCCAGTCAGAAAATGTAAAATGGGAGATGGAGCAAGACAAACAGAATATATTTTTATTATACTTTTAAACCTGTGATTGCTGAATTATTGGTGTAAGAACTGCAAGGGGCAAGGAGTGGAAGTCTAGATGTGAATTTCAAGAATGGCTTAGTGGGTTTTTTGAATGAGTGCCTGAAACATTGCATTTGGAGAATTCTTTGCTTTCTGTGTTGATTTATTCCGAGCTGGAACAAGTCTGTCAGGACAACGCAGGGACAGGGGGACAAAGCCAGGCTTGGCCCAGAGAATGACAGAAAATCCTTCCCAGGTCAAATACTCGATGTTAGATCAGCCTGACAGGGAAAGGGGAATGGATTTGAGGTGAAGAAGGGGAGGCCAAGGAGAACCTGAGCACGAGCTAAGGGACAAACACAGAATGGGGTTACAAAATCACAGAATTCAGGTTGGAAAAATCCCTTAAAATCTCCCAGTCCAACCCTTAACCCAGCACTGCCAAGGCCACCACTAACCCACGTCCCCAAGGGACACATCCAGAGAGTTTTTGAACAATTTCAAGGAGGTGACTCCAACACTGCCATGGGCAGCCCCTTTCAGTGCTTTAAACCAAGAAAAATAAGTGTCCTAATATCGATATCCGAACCTGCCCTGGCACAAATTGAAACCATGCAGTGCCTGGAGGAGCTGACAGGAAAGACGGGCAGAGACCATTCCCAAAGGCCTGGAGGGACAGGGCACAGGGAGTGCCAGGCCCACCACAAAACCATGGCCTCAAATGAAAGCTTTGAAATCCCTCCAGGGCTGGGGACTCCACCATTGCCCTGGTGAGCTGTGCCAGGGCTGGAAAACCCTTTCCATGAAGGAATTTTCCTCAATTTCCAATCTAACCCTCCCCTGGCCCAGCCTGAGGCCGTTCCCTCTCCTCCTGTCCCTGTTCCCTGGAGCAGAGCCGACCCCCCGGCTGCCCCTCCCGTCAGGAGTTGTGCAGAGCCACAAGGTCCCCCTGATCCCCCTTTTCTCTCTTTTCTCCATTTCCCAGCTCCTCAGCCTCTCCTGGTGCTCCAGACCCTTCCCCAGCTCCGTTCCCTTCCCTGGACACACTCCAGCCCCTCCATGTCCTCCTTGTGAGGGGCCCAAAACAACCTGGGATTTGAGGAATTGTCTCAGCAGAGGGGACGGTCACTGCCCTGAGGCCGTGGTCACATCACAGCTGGGACAAACCAGGTGCCACTGGCCTGCTTGACCACCTGGCCCAAGTTCAGTCACTGCCAGCAGCTCCTCCAGGACCTTTTCCAATTTCCCAGCCTCTCTTCCCTCAGCCTGGATCTGCAGGAACTTGGTGTGACCCAGGCCAGGACCTGGCACCATGGTCTTGTGAACCTCCCAAAATCAGCCTCATCAGCTGAGGGATTTGATACCTAAATCCGGCTCCCTAAAGCAGAGTCTGGACAGAATTGAGAGAATCCAAAGCAGTTCTGTTATTGCAGGGCCTTCGGGCCATCCAGGGCAGTCCCATCACCCACAATGGACAATGGCTCAAGGCTTTTTCACCCTTTCTCATTTTGTCCATTTGCACAAAATTGGGGCTGAATCCTCCAATGCAGCTGCAGCCAATGCAGTCAAAAACTCAACTTGGCTCCCCCAATTCTCTCTTGTTTCCATCTCTTGGGGCCTGGCCAGGAGGTGTCCTTGATTTGGGGCTGAGAGGAATTGTTTTGTGTAAAAATGGGAGAGAGGAGCTCAGCACTGTCTGTGGAGTTGGAGTTAAACACTGGAGAATCCCAGGGTTACAGAACATGGAAATAGAGAAACTGAATTCTGAGGAATCAGATCTCAGCTTTCTTTTAAACTGCAGGGCAGAACTGAATTTCCTCTGTGCCTTTGTCAGGTATGGACTAATCCTGGAATCTCTCTCAGCTCCTGCGAGCTGGCATTTTATCTTTCATTGGAACAGACTGGATGGATCCAGCTAATTCAATGATGCCACAAATGAAAGGCTCCCTTTGAACCGCGCTGTTACAACTCATTAGACAAAGCCTCCTCACATTAATTATTCCAGATGACGGCAAAAGATTAATTTAATGTTCTACACAAAAGATGTCAAGGTTAATGATTCGATCAGGAGCAAAACTGCTGGCGGGGAGAAGCCTCCATATGAGAGATGTTTTGATACAAAAGGAATAAAAAGAATTAAAGATTTCAGAATTGAAGGTGGCACAATCACCCAGCCTCCCCCGCAAAAGCTGTATTTTCCATTGCAGCTCTCCAAGTAAACAAACCTTTGCTCTTGCCCATTATATTTTTCTCTAAACAAATTCGCTCAGGCCTATATTTATTCCCAAAAATGCTTGAGAAATAAAAAAAAAAAAAAAGCAACAACCCCGTTCAACATGGAGCTGGTTGCAGGCGGTGGTGTGAAAATCAGCCTGTTCAACGGCAGCGTGTGTCACCCAATCTGTCCCTTGGCTCTGTGCCTGCAGGGGCTGTGCAGAACCAGGCTCAGGGTGGTATTTAAAGCTCCAATTCATCCCACCAGCTCCGTACTACAGGAGCGGGGTGGGATGAAGGGTTTTTTCCAGTCAGATCTGACCGTGGGTTTTCCATGAGTGAAGGAATCGCCGGGTTGGGCACGCTGAGGGGAGCTCCCCCACTGTGGGAATTGTTGCTGCCTCCGAGCCTGAGTTTCTTACTTCTGCTTGATTGGAGAAAATCCAGAGGAGGCCACCAGGATGTGCAAAGGGATGAAGCAGCTCTGCTGTGGGGAAGGCTGAGGGGATTGGGGTTGTGCAGCCTGGAGAGGAGAAGCTTTGAGTGACCTGAATGTGGCTTTCCAGGGCCTGAAAGGAGCTACAGAAAAGATGGAGAGAGACAATTTCCAGGGAATGGAGGGACAAAATAGGAATGGCTCCCAGTGCCAGAGGGCAGGAGATGGGTATTGGGAAGAATTGTTCCTGGAGGGTGGGCAGGCCTGGCACAGGGTGCCCAGAGCAGCTGTGGGCTGTCCCTGGATCCCTGGACCAGGCCAGGCTGGACATTGGGGCTGGGAGCAGCCTGGGACAGTGGGAGGTGTCCCTGCCATGGCAGGGGTGGCACTGGGTGATCTTTAAGGTCCCTTCCAGCCCAGGCCGTTCTACAATCATATCGTTCTATTTAATTATAAAATCACCGCTGATATCCTAATTTTAACTGGATGACTTTAGTAGAGCACTAGAAAGATGTTTCAGTGTTTAATTAGGGAGGGATTGAAGCCTCATGAATTAAAATCCTGCCATCTCAAGGCTGGGATGGTCACTAGGGCTGAGCTTTGCCACATCCCCAGCTGACCTGGATCTGCCACTGCACCAGCTGGGCTTTGGGGAGAACAAGAACCAAGCTCTGGTTTCACGTGGGGTTTGCCAGTTCCCTTGGATTTTCATGGAGTCAGAGGATCCTGGAATATCCTGAGTGGGAAGGGACCCTCAGGGATCATCAATCCCACCCCTGACCCTGCCACCCCCCAAATCCCCTGTTCATCCCTGGCAGCGCTGTCCAAACGCTCCTGCAGCTCTGGCAGCTCGGGGCCGGGACCATTCCTGGGAGCCTGGGCAGTGCCAGCACCCTCTGGGGACAGAGAACCTTTCCCGAATCCATCCACCCTGCACAGCTCCAGCGTTCCCTGGGCTCCTGGCCCTGTCCCAGAGCAGAGCTCAGCCCCTGCCCCCGCCTCCCTCGGGAGAGCTGCAGCCCGAGGAGTCCCCTCAGTCTCCTCTGCTCCAGCTGAACAAGCCAAGAGCCCTGAGCCCTCCTCAGACCCTTCCCCAGCTCCGTGTCCCTCCTTTGGCCACAGCTTTTGATCCTTCTCACATTGTGATGACCATTTTTACTTAAACCTGCAAAAACTGAATGTAAAACACACCAAAACCCCTCATTACAAAGCCCAGCTCAGCTGACTGAGCCTCTGCTCTTTGTTGCTTTTCCTTTCCGGTAAATGTTTGCCCCTTTTTCTCTGAATTGCTCCACCAAAGCCCCAACACTTTGTGTTTTCCTGCTGCGTGGTGACACGGGCTGACCTCTCCCTGCAGCCTCTCCCACAAAGGCTTTTGTGTTCCCTCGTTGCCAAGGAGGGCAGACCCGGGAGCTCTGTGCCTTGTTGGCTTTGCCTTCACCTCCCTCACGCCCCAAAGTGCTCGGTGTGACCTCAGCCCTCACCCTTGGCAACCTCCACCAGAAGGGAGAGATTCAAAGCGGGGTTTAATCTGTGGTTAAACAGAAGGAGAGAATGGAATGGGCACAGGGGAGGGTTTTCAGTGTGAAACTGCAACGATGCCAGGTGGATCTGAGGAGCTGCTGAATTATCCCATGGAAGGGAGTCCAGGCTGGGGCAGTGCAGGGAATTCTGGAATGGTTTGGGTTGGAAGGACCTTAAAGATCATCCCACCCCACCCCTGCCATGGCAGGGACACCTCCCACTGTCCCAGGCTGCTCCCAGTCCCAATGTCCAGCCTGGCCTTGGCACCCAGGGATCAGGGCAGCCAAAGCTGCTCTGGAATTCATTCCAGCCCTCACCATCTCCAGACATTCCTCCCATATCCCATCCATCCCTGCTCTTGGGCAGTTTGAGGCCATTCCCTGTGTCCTGTCCCTCCATCCCCTGTCCATTTTCTCTCTGTCTCTTTCTTGGAGCTCCTTCAAGCACTGCAAGGCCACAATTGGGCACCCCAGCTTCTCCTCTCCACACCAACAATCCCATTCCCTCAGCCTTCCCTCACAGCAGAGCTGCTCCATCAGCAGCAAATCCAGCATGAAAAACCACACCAAACTCATGAGGGTGCAAGCCAGAACAACCAATCCTGAAATGAGCCGCTGGCTCAGCTTTAAAAACACCTGAATTTTAATTAATCCTTTATAATCGATGTTATCCTTTATTCCCTCATTTTTTACTGCTCTGTTTTCCGAGGTTTAGGATGGCCTCTAGTGGCCCAGGGGATGTGCAAGGACAGACCCTGTTGGGTTGGCCAAGCAGGGCAGGGACAGGGCAGGACAGGGGGACAAAGCCAGGGCCAGAGAACGACAGCAAATCCTTCCTAGGTCAAATATTCAATATTAGATCAACCTGATAGGGAAAGGGAATGGATTTGAGTTGAAAAAGGAGAGATTTAGATGAGAAAAGGGGAAGAAATTGTTGGCTGTGAGGTGCTGAAGGACTGGCACAGGATGCCCAGATCTGCCCCTGGATCCCTGGCAGTGCCCAAGGCCAGGCTGGACATTGGGGCTGGGAGCAGCCTGGGACAGTGGGAGGTGTCCCTGCCATGGCAGGGGTGGCACTGGGTGACTTTAATGTCCCTTCCCACCCAAACCATTCCACGATTCCTCTCAAGGTGCATTTTTCTCTCTGAAAACAATACCGAGCATGTCCCAGACTGTATTTTAATTTCTTCTCCCTGAAAAAGCTGCCTTTGCAAAAGCTCTGCCTAATTAGGGCGGCTGGGACGTGATCGGGTTTAAGGTTTGTGTTTAGCGGTGTCACTTGGGTATGAAATGAGATCAGTGAGCTCACTGTGGTCCCCAAAGGACACATTTGAGCATCTCCAGGCTCTGCTGGGACATTCAGGTACCTGAACATCCCCTGGAGCAGGGCCAGAGGGAGTCATGGCCCAGTGGGTTCATTGCAAGGCTGGAAATCAGGGGGAAAATGAGTGGAACTCATCCCAATTCATCCCCCTGGGAACAGAACAGGAGCAGGAGAGGAGGTGATGAGCATCCCAATCTCCTCCAGAATCCCTGAGTCAGCATGTTCCTGCCCTAAGTCCGTTTGAGTTGGATTTTAATCACAAAACCCCACAGGAATATTTTTTTTTTTATTAGCAATTTCCTTTATTTGAGCAAAAAGTGGTGTGAGGGATTGCTCCAGAAAACCCAAATCATCTCCACTTGTTTTAGGAGAGGTTTTTGGTGGGAGGGACCCCCTGAGTGACCACCTGGCTCTTGTCCCACACTCCTTTTGTGTCGCTTTTTAATTTCTTATTTCTCATGGTCAGTATTGACAATGTTGCAGATTAAGACATCCTTTTTCCCCCAAAATTCTCCCATTACCATATATTTATTTATATATTATATATTATATTTATTATATATATTATATATTATATATTATTATATATAATATATAAATATATAAATTTTTATATTTTTATATATTTTTATAATCTATATATTTTAGATCTTATATTTATACCTTAATATTTAATATATTTATTATACTAATATATTAATATTTATTTTTTATCTCTTTCTTTATTTATTTATTTTAAACCAATGCTTTCACATTACTATTTCCACCACCCCATTTTTTTTTACATCCCAAAATTTCCCCAAACAAACCCTTCCCCGGTCACTCCTGGGGTTTTGAAACCATTTTCCAAACCCCAAAGCACATTTTTGTAGCCGCAGTCCAGGAAACGGGGCCCCCAGTTTTGGCCAGATAACAACAACTCCCTAAAGTTGAGCTGGGTTTAAGGTGTGTCACCTGCTCAGCCAACAGCAACCCCAGCCTGCATCACCTGAGTGACTTCCATAACATTTGGAATTTGCTTGCAGAGGGAGCAGAGCTGTGAGGAGCCTGCAGCGATCTCCCACTCCGGGCCAGGAGGCTGAAGGCAACGAAATGACCTGGAAATGTTGCCCTGGGCAATGTTTTACATTGAATATATTCTTAGTCCTGGTATTTTATTCCAGCACAGCAGCAGGTAGGATGGACCTTGTGGTGATTGTTTCATGGAGTGCTCCAGGGAAATTGTAAAATTTAAATTGAGGCGGAGGAGGGGGGTGAAGATTTTTTTAAAGGGAATTGTGAATGTGTATCCATATGTTCAAATTTTACATTTATGCCTAAATATTTTTAAACTGGGATGAACAGTAGTAGAATGCATTGAAAAATTCCTGAAAAATATCTGTACCTGCACGTGCATACAATGCAGAGGAAGAAAATCAGGGCAGGAGGTAATTAAAACACTTTCTAATCATAGTGGATTATTTGGGGGATAAAAAATACAGAAAAAAAAGTCTGAAAAAAGTTGAGACTTGAGCAGCCTGGGGCATATTCCCGTGGTGGGAGGAGAGGTTTGCTGAGTGTTTTTAAAGCTGTAAAAGGGCCAGGGAGGAGGTTGAAGAGGTGGGGACACCACAGTCACACCTACACCAGATCCTTTGGAAGTTCTCATTGCTGTTTGTCCCTCTGGCTACCCAAAGGAAGGACACCTGAATCCTTCAAATCTCATTCAGACTGGAAAAAGGGAAATATTGGTGGATATTGAAAGGAATCGTTCCTGGAGGGTGGGAGGCCCTGCACAGGGTGCCCAGAGCAGCTGCGGATGGAGCAGCTCTGCTGTGGGGAAGGCTGAGGGATTGGGTTTTTGGTTGGAGAGGGAAGCTTTGGGGTGACCCAATTGTGGCCTTGCAGTGCTGAAGGAGCCAGAAGGAGTGAGAGAGACAATGGACTAAGGATGAGGGACAGGACACAGGGAATGGCATCAAACTGTCCAAGGGCGGATGGATGGGATATTGGGATGGAATGCTCCTTGTGAGGATGGTGAGGGGCTGGAATGGAATCCCAGAAGCTTGGCTGCCCCTGGATCCTCGCAGTGCCCAAGGCCAGGCTGGACATTGGGCTGGGCAGCCTGGGACAGTGGGAGTGTCTGCCATGGCAGGGGTGGCACTGGATGGGCTTTGAGTCCTTTCCAACCCAAACATTCCATGATTCCATGAATCCACCTGGATCAGGCAGAGGTAAGTTCTTTCTAGGGAGAATTCCATGAGAGACTTTTTAGCACTTGATGGGATGGTCCCCAAATTCCATTATTTGGATAAAAACAAAACCCAAACCCATTTTCTGCAGTGATTTCTTTATCCTCTGCCTGCAAATATCTGATGTGTGAGGTCAGCACAAGGGAAAAAAAATGTGCCTGAAGTTTCTCCCCAGACAAACCTGTCCTAAAGCTTCAGTACTCCAAGGTAAAACTGCAGTGGAGTTTAAGAATACAGGAATATAAAAATTTTTGTTGTAGAGGTAATAACCCCTAGAAAAAAGATTTCAGGGCATTTTTAAAGCCCCAAACCCCCCAAATTGCCCTTAAATAAAGATTCTTCCAATGTCTGACTTCTTCAGTTGGTGGAATTAGGTGACAAAAGCAACAACCATGAAGTGGAAATTCAAAACAGAAAGAAAAAGTCCAGAACAGAAAGAGAAACTCTTTACATGAGGTTATAAAACAGAAGTTAAGTTTGAATCTGGACAGGTTGGACAGGTTGAAGAACTGGGATTAGGAATGCCCCTGCCCAGAGCAGGGGGTGGCACTGGGTGGACTTTAGGTCCCTTCCAACTCAAATCTTAATAGGATTCTATAAATATTGGAATTATTGCAGAGAAAATTCTGCTTTCTGGGGGACTGAGGAGGAGAAGCTCCCTCCCCTGTGCCTCCCACTCCTCATCCTGAAGGATTCCTCGGATAAGAGGGGCTGCAGTCCCTGTGGGCTCTGTTATACCCAGGGGCTGTGCTCGGAGCAGGGGACCTGGAGGGAAGGATCCTGAAAGAAAAAACAGCACCAATCTCACCCAACATTCCAAATTTTCACAGAATTCCAGGATATCCCAACAACCCCACCCTGTTCATCCCTGGCAGCGCTGTCCAAACTCTCCTGCAGCTCTGGCAGCCTCGGGCCGGGACCATTCCTGGGGAGCCTGGGCAGTGCCCAGCACCGTTTGTAATGAATTATAATTAAATTAATTAAATAATTGATTAACTAAAAAAAAGGAAAAAATCACGAGAGTCTTATTGGATTTCTAATTCCTTATTTTCTGCTGAGCACTGAGCCCTCTCTTTTTCTCCATCAGGTCTCAGGACGTTGGTGCCCGGCCTGAAGGACCTAGCGGAGGTCCGGGTGAAGCTTCCAGAATCCAAACTCCCCTCGCTGGGCCTTGGGACAGCACCAAAGGGGAACCGTGGGTCTGGCACAGGCATGGGGACAGCCCTGGGTGCCAAAATTCTGCCCAGCTCCCCTCTCCTTGGGCAAGGCATCGTGGTTGAGTTGGGCCGAAAGCCCCACAGCTCCTCAGAGCCCCCCACGGCACACAGGGCACACACATCGCTGCCCCCCTGCTACCAGGATGACAGTGGGGACCCTCCACAGCCTTCCCCTGGTGAAGCCCCCAACGCTGAAGGATCTTCTGGCCTCCCAGCCCTGCACATCTCCGTCGGTGCCGCAGCCCGGGGTGCCCAGAGCAGGAGGAGCAGCACTTGGGACCCTTCTGCAGCTCTCCTTTGGGCACTGACAGGTCTGGTGGCACCTGGCACAGGGGACATGGGGGATCCTGCAGGGATCTCCTCATCCCTTGGCCCCCGGGGACTGCCCAGACCCACTCGGTACCCAGGGACTGAGTGCAAGATGCCACCGAGCTCCAGGGTCACCTCCGGATGGACATTCTGGACTGGCTGCACAGCATCGCTGCAGGTGAGGCTTTTATGGATTCATTAAGAATTCATCTAGTTTTTTATTTTATTTAGTGCTTGAAATGTTTATTTGGGGGCAGATCATGCTCCTTCCAGTGAAGGTGTCCCTGCCCATGCAGGGTGGATGAGACGATCTTTAGGGTTTCTTCCAACCCACTGTCCTGGTTTGAAGACAGGTGTCTGCCAAGGAAGAGGGAACCTTTTGGAAGAGAATACAACCCCCTTCCCTCCTAATTATTATAACTCTGAAATCACAGGGCTTTCAGGCAAAAAAAAAAGGGGGGGGGAAGGAAAAACGTCTTTGCTATTGCGTGTAACAAGGCAAACAAACAACAAACATAGGCAGCAGACAACAAACAAAACCAGAAACTCAGTGCCAGCCTCCCCTGGGCTGTCTCACACTGTCCCCTCTGTGCCGTTATGGTCACAGCCAGCAGGGTATTGGTGACTACTGGTGGCGTGGGGGGGGCGGTGTGGTGATTCCTCCCCGCCTGCAGGGGCGCTGTTGGGTCCGTGCAGGGCACAGCGATCAGTGATTCCTCTGAGCCTGCAGGGCGCTGTTTGTCTGGGTGGGTTGCGGTGATTCCTCCCCGCCTGCAGGGGGCGCTGTTGGTTCCGCTCAGGGTGGGTGCAGCGATCAGTGATTCCTCCCCGCCAGCAGGGGCACTGTTGGCTCTAGATGATGTGGTGATTCCTCCCCTCCTGCAGGGGCGCTGTTGGCTCCGCGATGGTGACTCCTCCCAGCCTGCAGGGAGCGCTGTTGTCTCCGCGCAGGGTGGGCGCAGTGATCAGTCATTCCTCCCCTCCTGCAGGGGGCGCTGTGGCGCAGGCTCAGCCCATTTCTCCCTCACGCAGTGATGGGGATGGGCTG
>CM019235.1:1809166-1819447 GCA_009741485.1 Malurus cyaneus samueli | reverse complement strand
TTTTATCGCTTTTTAATTTCTTATTTTCATGGTCAGTATTGACAATGTTGCAGATTAAGACATCCTTTTTCCCCCAAAATTCTCCCATAGCCATTATTTATATATTTATATATTTATATATTTATATATAAATATTTATATATTTATATATTATATATTTATATATTTATATATTTATATATTATATATATATTAAATATATAATATATTTATATGTTTATATATTTTTATAATCTATATATTTTTATAGATCTTATATATTATACCTAATATATTAATATATTTATTATATACTAATATATTAATATTTATTTCTTTATCTCTTTCTTTCTTTATTTATTTATTTTAAACCCAAATGCTTTCACATTACTATTTCCACCACCCCATTTTTTTTTACATCCCAAAATTTCCCCAAACAAACCCTTCCCCGGTCACTCCTGGGGTTTTGAAACCATTTTCCAAACCCCAAAGCACATTTTTGTAGCCGCAGTCCAGGAAACGGGGCCCCCAGTTTTGGCCAGATAACAACAACTCCCTAAAGTTGAGCTGGGTTTAAGGTGTGTCACCTGCTCAGCCAACAGCAACCCCAGCCTGCATCACCTGAGTGACTTCCATAACATTTGGAATTTGCTTGCAGAGGGAGCAGAGCTGTGAGGAGCCCGGAGCGATCTCCCACTCCGGGCCAGGAGGCTGAAGGCAACGAAATGACCTGGAAATGTTGCCCTGGGCAATGTTTTACATTGAATATATTCTTAGTCCTGGTATTTTATTCCAGCACAGCAGCAGGTAGGATGGACCTTGTGGTGATTGTTTCATGGAGTGCTCCAGGGAAATTGTAAAATTTAAATTGAGGCGGAGGAGGGGGGTGAAGATTTTTTTAAAGGGAATTGTGAATGTGTATCCATATGTTCAAATTTTTACATTTATGCCTAAATATTTTTAAACTGGGATGAACAGTAGTAGAATGCATTGAAAAATTCCTGAAAAATATCTGTACCTGCACGTGCATACAATGCAGAGGAAGAAAATCAGGGCAGGAGGTAATTAAAACACTTTCTAATCATAGTGGATTATTTGGGGGATAAAAAATACAGAAAAAAAAGTCTGAAAAAAGTTGAGACTTGAGCAGCCTGGGGCATATTCCCCGTGGTGGGAGGAGAGGTTTGCTGAGTGTTTTTAAAGCTGTAAAAGGGGCCAGGGAGGAGGTTGAAGAGGTGGGGACACCACAGTCACACCTACACCAGATCCTTTGGAAGTTCTCATTGCTGTTTGTCCCTCTGGCTACCCAAAGGAAGGACACCTGAATCCTTCAAATCTCATTCAGACTGGAAAAAGGGAAATATTGGTGGAATATTGAGAAGGAATCGTTCCTGGGAGGGTGGGGAGGCCCTGGCACAGGGTGCCCAGAGCAGCTGCGGATGGAGCAGCTCTGCTGTGAGGGAAGGCTGAGGGAATTGGGGTTGTTTGGTGTGGAGAGGAGAAGCTTTGGGGTGACCCAATTGTGGCCTTGCAGTGCTTGAAGGAGCTCCAAGAAAGAGTGAGAGAGACAATGGACTAAGGATGGAGGGACAGGACACAGGGAATGGCATCAAACTGCCCAAGGGCAGGGATGGATGGGATATTGGGATGGAATTGCTCCTGTGAGGATGGTGAGGGGCTGGAATGGAATCCCCAGAGCAGCTGTGGCTGCCCCTGGATCCCTGGCAGTGCCCAAGGCCAGGCTGGACATTGGAGCTGGGGGCAGCCTGGGACAGTGGGAGGTGTCCCTGCCATGGCAGGGGTGGCACTGGATGGGCTTTGAGGTCCTTTCCAACCCAAACCATTCCATGATTCCATGAATCCACCTGGATCAGGCAGAGGTAAGTTCTTTCTAGGGAGAATTCCATGAGAGACTTTTTAGCACTTGATGGGATGGTCCCCAAATTCCATTATTTGGATAAAAACAAAACCCAAACCCATTTTCTGCAGTGATTTCTTTATCCTCTGCCTGCAAATATCTGATGTGTGAGGTCAGCACAAGGGAAAAAAAATGTGCCTGAAGTTTCTCCCCAGACAAACCTGTCCTAAAGCTTCAGTACTCCAAGGTAAAACTGCAGTGGAGTTTAAGAATACAGGAATATAAAAATTTTTGTTGTAGAGGTAATAACCCCTAGAAAAAAGATTTCAGGGCATTTTTAAAGCCCCAAACCCCCCAAATTGCCCTTAAATAAAGATTCTTCCAATGTCTGACTTCTTCAGTTGGTGGAATTAGGTGACAAAAGCAACAACCATGAAGTGGAAATTCAAAACAGAAAGAAAAAGTCCAGAACAGAAAGAGAAACTCTTTACATGAGGTTATAAAACAGAAGTTAAGTTTGAATCTGGACAGGTTGGACAGGGCTTGGAAGAACCTGGGATAGGGAAAAGTGCCCCTGCCCAGAGCAGGGGGTGGCACTGGGTGGACTTTAGGATCCCTTCCAACTCAAATCTTAATAGGATTCTATAAATATTGGAATTATTGCAGAGAAAATTCTGCTTTCTGGGGGACTGAGGAGGAGAAGCTCCCTCCCCTGTGCCTCCCACTCCTCATCCTGAAGGATTCCTCGGATAAGAGGGGCTGCAGTCCCTGTGGGCTCTGTTATACCCAGGGGCTGTGCTCGGAGCAGGGGACCTGGAGGGAAGGATCTTGAAAGAAAAAACAGCACCAATCTCACCCAACATTCCAAATTTTCACAGAATTCCAGGATATCCCAACAACCCCACCCTGTTCATCCCTGGCAGCGCTGTCCAAACTCTCCTGCAGCTCTGGCAGCCTCAGGGCCGGGACCATTCCCTGGGGAGCCTGGGCAGTGCCCAGCACCGTTTGTAATGAATTAAATTAATTAAATTAATTAAATAATTGATTAACTAAAAAAAAAGGAAAAAATCACGAGAGTCTTATTGGATTTCTAATTCCTTATTTTCTGCTGAGCACTGAGCCCTCTCTTTTTCTCCATCAGGTCTCAGGACGTTGGTGCCCGGCCTGAAGGACCTAGCGGAGGTCCGGGTGAAGCTTCCAGAATCCAAACTCCCCTCGCTGGGCCTTGGGACAGCACCAAAGGGGAACCGTGGGTCTGGCACAGGCATGGGGACAGCCCTGGGTGCCAAAATTCTGCCCAGCTCCCCTCTCCTTGGGCAAGGCATCGTGGTTGAGTTGGGCCGAAAGCCCCACAGCTCCTCAGAGCCCCCCACGGCACACAGGGCACACACATCGCTGCCCCCCTGCTACCAGGATGACAGTGGGGACCCTCCACAGCCTTCCCCTGGTGAAACCCCCAACGCTGAAGGATCTTCTGGCCTCCCAGCCCTGCACATCTCCGTCGGTGCCGCAGCCCGGGGTGCCCAGAGCAGGAGGAGCAGCACTTGGGACCCTTCTGCAGCTCTCCTTTGGGCACTGACAGGTCTGGTGGCACCTGGCACAGGGGACATGGGGGATCCTGCAGGGATCTCCTCATCCCTTGGCCCCCGGGGACTGCCCAGACCCACTCGGTACCCAGGGACTGAGTGCAAGATGCCACCGAGCTCCAGGGTCACCTCCAGGATGGACATTCTGGACTGGCTGCACAGCATCGCTGCAGGTGAGGGCTTTTATGGATTCTTTAAGAGCAATCAGCTGATTTTTTTATTTTATTTAGTGCTTGAAAATGTTTATTTGGGGGCAGATCATCATCCTTCCAGTGAAAGGTATCCCTGCCCACGCCAGGGGTGGGATGAGACGATCTTTAAGGTTTCTTCCAACCCAACTGTCCTGGTTTGAAAGACAGCTGTCTGCCAAAGGAGGCGAGGACCTCTTTTGGAACAGAGAATACAACCCCCTTCCCTCCTAATTATTATAACTCTGAAATCACAGGGCTTTCAGCAAAAAAAAAAGGGGGGGGGGGAAGGAAAAACAGTTCTTTGCTATTGCGTGTAACAAGGCAAACAAACAACAACAGTGGTAGCAGCAACAAACAAACCAGAAACTCAGTGCCAGCCTCCCCTGGGCTGTCTCACACTGTCCCCTCTGTGCCGTTATGGTCACAGCCAGCAGGGTACTGGTGGCTACTGGTGGCGTGGGGGGGGGGGGGCGGGGTGTGGTGATTCCTCCCCGCCTGCAGGGGCGCTGTTGGGTCCGTGCAGGGTGGGCACAGCGATCAGTGATTCCTCTGAGCCTGCAGGGGCGCTGTTTGCTCTGGGTGGGTGCGGTGATTCCTCTGAGCCTGCAGGGGGCGCTGTTGGTTCCGCTCAGGGTGGGTGCAGCGATCAGTGATTCCTCCCCGCCAGCAGGGGCACTGTTGGCTCTAGATGGATGTGGTGATTCCTCCCCTCCTGCAGGGGCGCTGTTGGCTCCGCGATGAGTGGCTCCTCCCAGCCTGCAGGGAGCGCTGTTGTCTCCGCGCAGGGTGGGTGCAGTGATCAGTCATTCCTCCCCTCCTGCAGGGGGCGCTGTGGCGCAGGCTCAGCCCATTTCTCCCTCACGCAGTGATGGCGGACGGGCTGCACTACGAACCTCATAGCAGCAGGGGTTTGTAATAAGGAGAAAGGACAGATCCCCAGGCAGGTGGAAAGAGGGATTGATTTATTGCAAAAAACCTGGTTTTTTTAACCATTAGCTTGTTATGGGTTTACATTCTTGTGAAGCGCAGCAAAGTGTGTGAGCCAACCTCCATAAATCACACCAGACCCAAACGCCATAAATCACACCAGGAACACACCATGATCACAATCAACCGCCATAAATCACATCAGGAACATGCCATGGTCTGAACCAACCACTATAAATCATACCCGGAGCACACCATGGTCACAACAACCACCATAAATCACACCAGAAACACACCGTGGTCAGACCCAACCACCATAAATCATGCCAGGAACTTGGCATGGTCACAATCAACCACCATAAATCACACCAGGAACATGTGATGGTCAGAACAAACTGTCAGAAATCACACCGGGAACACGTCATGGTCAGAACTGACCACCATAAATCACACCAGGAACACGCCATGGTCACAACCAACCACCATAAATCATGACAGAAACATGTGATGGTCAGAACCAACCACCATAAATCACAGCAGGAACATGATAGTCACAACCAGCCACCGTAAATCACAGCAGGAACATGATAGTCACAACCAACCACCATAAATCACACCAGGAACACGCCATGGTCAGAACCAACCACAATAAATCACACCAGGAACATGCCATGGTCACAACCAACCACTGTAAATCACACCAGGAACACGCCATGGTCACAACCAACCACTGTAAATCACACCAGGAACACGCCATGGTCACAACAACACCACTGTAAATCACACCAGGAACACGCCATGGTCACAACCAACCACTGTAAATCACACCAGGAACACGCCATGGTCACAACCAACCACTGTAAATCACACCAGGAACCAGCCGATGGTCACAAAACCACCACTGTAAAATCACACCTAGGAAACATGCATGGTCCACAACCAAAGCACCACCACACACCGCGGAGTGAGCTCTCACAGGTTCTATCCCTCATTTTCCAGGGTTTTGTAACTTATTTTTCACCTCCAGTTTAGCTGAGCCATTCCCAGAATCCTTCTCTGGTTGGCTGAAGCGGCAGGAAAGAGCAGGAGTTTTACAGGGTTGACAAAGCCCTTGTTTTGTAGGGTTTTACTGATCGCTGCAGGGGCTGGCTTGCCCTGGGATAGGAAAAAAGAGGTGGCAGAAATTCCACAGCGGTGACAGGAGCCACGGTGTGTCCTGGAAGGAGAGGGTGTGGGGTTATGGTGTGACAAAAACCTGAAACCCCCAATTCCCAAACCCAGAGAGGCTCCCTCAGAGCGGGAGGGTTTTGGAGTCCCAGGTTTTCCCTTGTATTGAGAATTGGTGCCCGAAAAGACAGGCTGGAGATAGAAATAAATAAAATAAAATTTTATTTTAAAACAAAGAAAACAAGTTTTTATTAAAACAAACAAACAAACAAACAAAACAAAACCTAGAAATAAGTAGCAATAAAGCCCCTTAGACCAGTGTCTGTAGAGCCCCCCAGAGCTGGGCTCAATTTTTTGTGTTTTTTTAAGAACTGGTCATTATTGTCTCTTAGTGACAGAGGGGACAAAATTGCCTGAAACAAAAGGAAAAATCCTAATCTCCAAACCAAGCCATTCTAGGATTCTGTAGGCTTCGTCTTCTTTCAGAAGTGTTTTCTCTCCTCTCCAAGTGCCATCTGAAATATCTTCATACCCCTTAAAGCAGGATGGTTTCCTGGATAGTTTTCCTCTGTGGTGAATTATTTTTGTCTGGTTACTCCTTAGGAACTCTCCCTGTGCTGTGGAATTGTTTTAGACCCCACCCCGTGCAGACCAAGGGATGTTGGGGTCACTCAGGGCAGACTTTTGGGCTGCAGGGCCAAAATTGGAGACTTTTTGTTATCATGATCTGCCTTTGGACAGCCAAAACAAAAACAAAACAAAACAAAAACAAAAAACAAACCAACAAACAAAAAAAAAAAAAACCAAAAACCCGCAACAACCCCAACTAACAAAATAAAAAACCCAACAAAAACCCAACAACACCAAAAAACTCCCAAAAATCCAAAACAAAGTAAACAGAAGAAGAAACAAATCAAACAAAAGTTTTTGTTTGAGCACCTTTTTTCAGGAAACACTGTCCAGATTCTCATTTTAGCTGTCAATGCTGTGTCACGTTCTAATTTTAGGGAGTCACCTGCATCACGGGTGGGTTTGGGTGTGGGCTACACCTGGCTGAGGGGCTGCTGAGAGGATTTCTGTCAGACAGCAGCAAGAAACTGAGGTGATGCCCTAATCCTCAAGTAAATCAAAATAAAATAAAATAAAAATAAGGAAATTCATTCTTTCCACAGCCCTGGGATGGTTTGGATATCAAATGCAGTTCTCAGTTAATGCCAGCAGAAGGAAGTATTTGGTTACAAAACCAACTGGTAAAACCTGATAAATCAATCAGAGTTTAGTGAGTGTTCATTGACACGGGGCAGGCAAAGAATGAAAGTTGTTATGAACTCCTTCTCAAACTTCTTTGTTCCCGCTGAGCTTTCCTTTGCCCCAGCAGCACAAGTGCAGGAATTATCCTCATTTCAGAGCTGAAGTTCTCAAAAGGGAGTTAATTCCTGGTTCAAATGGTTTGAGGAAGAAATTATAAATTAACCCACAGCCCTGCTGAATGTGCTGCACTTCCTCCCAAACCAGTCAGGCCTTTCCTTCACTTTCATTTACTGGGTGAAATCAGGAGTGTGTGTGCAGCCAGGTGTCCCTGCCAGCGAGGTGCAAACACCCACTTCTGATAAAAGGAAACCATGCTGGATTATGTAAACGTTTCTGGAGAGACACCGTGAAAAAAAACAGCTTTTGTTTCAAGGGCTCTCACGTCATCCCCTGTAGCAACCATCACAAAGGTGTTTGGGATGGAATCCATTGCTATGAGGCCTGTAAAAATTAACTTAAATCTGAATTTTTAATGATATCTGGCCTCCCCTTGGTGCAGGTGTGAGTGGAGTCTTCCATCCAGGATTTTGAGACTCAGATTGAAACAAGCAGAGTCCACTGGGCTGCTTGCACTTAAAATTCAAGATGAAAACAGGGGGGTTGTACCTTTTTGCTTAACCTTGAAGACCCCCAGAATCACTCCCAAAGCTCCTTTGTTTCATCCTTAAAATTTTATTTACCTCTGGTTTATTTCCCTCCAAAGCTGGGATGATTCCTCCCTAAAGCTGAGATGTTTTTTTCCCTCCCCTCCAATTTATCAACATTTTTCATGCAGGAAGATGAAGCCAAAGACAGATCACGTCAAAGAGGCGACCCAGGCAGAAATGAGTCGTGAATCACAAATTTTTTCTCCCTTAGTAACACTTGAGGAAAGGTCAAGGATGTTCAATGTACCCAATTCTTGCACAACCAGGCAGGAACGGGCGCACGTCAGTCCCTCACATCATGACAGGTGTGCTTGAGGTAATTTCTGCAGCTCTGGGAGGAACTTTTAATCTTTCTGTGTTATCCACGCAATGAAGAGGATCTTTGTATCACAGATGTTTTACAGAGAAATAATTTTTATGTGAATGAATTCTAAAACCTATTCAGTTCCTCAATTAGGAAAAGTTAATTTATATCAATTTTGTTATTAATATGTATGCCAGTGTTCGCTGGTTCTTTACCTGTAAAAAGAGTATTTTGAATATAAATTATCTCAAGCATTTACAAAAAAAAACCCCTTGGATATTCAAAGCAGAACTGTCCCCTACAAGTTGTACAAGTATAAAACAACTTTTGAATCCAATCAAGCTAAATATTTAATTCTCATAAAAACCTCCAGCTGAGCGAATTGGTTTCCAGAGAATTTCCAGGTCATCCAGACAAACATTTGGTTTTCTCCAAACATTGCCAGTTCCAGCTGGAAAATTGTCTCTCTAAATCTGGAACTGAGTTGGTGATGAAGCCTCTCCATCAGAGTTTGAAAAGGTTTAGGACTTTTCCTGAGCGCAGGGTTTGGTGAGATGAAACAAAAAGTGATGGAAAATGCAAGCAAGAGTTTATTTCTTTTTCCTGGTTTCATATTGAACAAGAAATTTGGGGTTTGGAAGAGGCGTCAGAGGAAAGTGGAACAGGAATCTGGACAGAGAATAAGGACAGGAGTTCAGGGATGAAGGACCCCAAACCCAGAGTCTGTTCTGTAGATTAATCCTGATTGAGAATTTAAAAGGAGAAAACCTCAGACTCACTCAACATTGGTGATGGCTCAAAATGGAAACATATTCAATTCTCATCTGGATTCAGGGATGGGGCAGTTCTTCCTTGAACTGCACTGTTACCCATTACTCCATGGATTTGCTGGATTTTGCTGCTTTATCCATGGGTTTACCCCTGGCCATTCCCTCAGACAAATTCTCCAGAATCCCTTTGTCCATTCCCCAGGAGACAAATCCCAGGGGGTGGCTGAGCTGTCCGTTTGTGGTTTTGGCAAAAACTTTGGTGATCCCAAGGAACAAGTGCTGGGGAAGGAAGGATGAGCCCCACGGGCTTTTCTCATCACTCAACCGGGGTTTTTGCTGCTCCCGGCGTCCCACAAAGAGCATCAGGAAGTGTTTGCTCGGCATTCAGAGTGGAGCCGCGCGCCTGAAATGTAAACTCAACCCCCAGCCAACCTCCTGTCTCCGTGTCCACCCTCAACTTAAATATCTGCCAGATGAATGTGTGATTGTGGCCTCCAAGGGTGTAGACCCGGCCCCATTCCTGCTCATTTCATGCTCAGATTCACTCCCGCTGACCTTTTCAAGCAGAGAGTTTCTTATTTACCTTCCCTAGAGGGAAAGTACCCGCTTCTAATTTGAAAATCCTCGGGCTGGCAGGTACAGGTGTGGCCCAAAGCTCCACCGAGGGCTGGCGTTATGCAAGGGGCTGGAGTTTAAAGAACGTTTCCCCCTCGACCATCACACTCATCTCGTCCCTTCCTGGGTGAGGGTCACTCCTGTGCTGCTCCAGAGCAGCAGAGCCCCAAGGGAATTTGGGATAATTTTGGATCTTGTCGGAAAATTCTAACCTTGTAAGAACAAAAGGATGGATTGGACGATAAATTTATCCCGGTTTAAGATGAAGATTTTGTGTGTTATCGTTGCATTGTGCTGCTTGTCTGGTAAGCTGAATTTATGTAACTATTTAATTAATTTATTTAATTCACTAAATTGTTCAAATGATTAAATTATTTGATTTGGGGTTTTTTAATTAGAAAAACTCTGCATTTTTTTAAATAGAAAAACTATTTAGTACAGTTGAGCAGATTTTGCAAATTAAATCATTACCACTAAAACTCTACCAAGTTTTATTCATATCAAATCACTTCAAACAACATCAATGATTAAATCCTTTCAGAATTTGTGATACAAACTCAAAACCTCAAATCACTTTGGAGTGATGGGCTGATCTTGCTCGTGGTCTTGTCAATTTTTGGCACTTTTCCTCATCAGTTGAAAGAAGAACAGAGAACAAAACGTTTATTTCTCAAATTTATTGAATATAAATGGAGAGGGAATTGCCAAAGCTGAGCTGATCAAATTGCATGTAGCAAAACTCAGAATAGAAACTGCAATATTTGTTTTTAGCAACCAAAGTTAATTTTATTTTCTGAAGAAAGATGAATGAGATGTTAATATTTACTTTATAAACAGCTCATCTACATTCCTCAGTTGGGTTTTGAAATCATTAAAAGTGTTTGGGGGGAATCCAAATCATAATTGTTACTAGAAGATAATCAGGC
>CM019235.1:1731660-1769242 GCA_009741485.1 Malurus cyaneus samueli | reverse complement strand
TCTGGAGAACACAACCCCAGCTCTCGCCACAACTACACCCAGCAAAACCACTGTGTGGGGACAACCCCCCCTACTCCTGGTCTAACCACACACCATGTAGAGTCCACCACTCTCCACCTCGACAAAGCTGGAGTCCTCCACCTCAGCTGCACAATCCACATTTCGTCCTGAGACTACAGCTCCAACCTCTTCCACAGAAGCTGCTACGTCTCCATTTGACAAAAACTCCAAAATCCTCCCAACCACAGCAGAAACCACCAGCCTAAAGCCTTCAGACACCACTCCTATCCAGTCCAGCCCCACTGGAACATCCACTCGTGACCAGGTCACAGCTTCAACCACAGAGGCAGCACAAGCGACCAAAGGGCTCAATGTAGAAACAACATCCTCTTCTTCTGCGACAAGCCCAAGCTCTGCCACCACCTCTGCTCTTTCTCAGAGCTCTACTCAGGAAATCAGTTCCTCAGCTCTCACTGAAACTACACCAAGCACCACTTCGTTAGCCACAATGTCCACTGAGGCTGCTGCATCAACCTCAACCATTGAGCCTAGCACTGGCGCACCTTCATGCGATGGACTCCTCCACTTCTGCTGCACAGTCCACATCTCGTCCTGAGACTACGGCTCCAGTGTCTTCCACTCAAGCTCAGACATCACCAGTTGAGACAACCTCCAAAATCCTCTCGAGCACAGCACAAACCTCCAGCCGAAAGCCTACCGACACCACACCAATCCAATCCAGCTCTGCTGGAACATCCACTCGTGACAAGGCCACGACTGAATTGAGAGAGACAACTGCGACCAACCTGGTCCGTGGACAAACATCATCCTCTGCTACTGGAATGAGCTCAGAATCTGCAACCAGCTCTGCTGCCTCTACGAGCTCCATTCTGGAGAACTCTTTCCCAACTGTCACCACCACTGCAGTGACCACCATCCCATTGGAGACAACCACCACTGAGGCTGCTACATCAGCATCAACTGTTGAGCCCAGCACCTTGTCCACCTCCATGGCAATGGAATCCTTCACCTCATCTGCACAGTCCACATCTCGACCTGAAACTACGGCTACAACCTCTTCCACTCAAGCTGAGGTGTCTTCACCTAAGGCAACCACCAAATCCCTCTCAACCACAGAACAAACCTCAACCCTAAAGCCTTCATCCACAATGCCAATCCAATCCAGCTCCACCGCGATATCCACTCTTGACCAGGTCACTACTGAAGCGACAGAGACAACACAAGTAAACAAAGTGCTTCATGTAGAAACATCATCCTCTTCTCCTGGGACAAGCCCAAGTTCTGCCACCTCCTCTGCACTTCCTCAGAGCACTGCTGTGCACAGCACCTCCCCAAGTCTCACCACAATGCCACCGACCACCTCTTTGGCGACGATCTCCACTGCTGCACCCACGTCAGCCTCAACTGTTGAACCCAGCACTATGTCCACCTCCATGGCAACGGAATACTCAACATTGGCTGCACAGTCCTCAACCCATCTTGAGACTACGGCTCCAGCCCTTCACTTCTAGAGCTAGCAATATCCTCGCTTCTGCGTATATTGAGACAACCTCCACCAGTACGGCGTCTCTGATGTGAAGGAGACAAAACGCCTGCATAATAGTAGTGCACTCTTTTCCATGACTTCAAGACACAGCTAGCCTCCAACCTCAATTCCTCTCTGTACTTTCTGGCGAGAAATATCCTTCTTCTGCCACGGGCTCTCTGATGTACTGCGAAAGTGAACCCAGGCTCCAACCCACAGAAAGCTCACGGGAAACACTGTGACCAATGTGGAGCTACCTCTTGGAAGCAATCAATTTGTCGATTCTTCCTATTTCCCGGTACACAAGCCGAGATTTTTGTTTGCAAACACTTAATTTGCTCTATCTCGCTCACCTGCAAGCGCTCACGCTGGGGAACAAGGGCAGAGGCTCTTTCACAAAGTGCTTATCTCGCTGCGAGCAACCTTTTCTGCACGCTATGTACTGCGAAAGGCAGCACACCGTGGCAGCACCTTGCACAAGTATTCCCACGAGAATTTTTGTTTGCAAACACTCTAATTTGCTCTATCTCGCTGCCTGCAAGCGCTCACAACGCGTGGGGAACAAGGCAAAGGCTCCTCTTTCAAAAAGTGCTTAATCTCGCTGCGAGCAACCCGCTTCTGCACGCTATTACTGCGAAAGGCAGCACACCGTGGCAGCACCTTGCACCAAGTATTCCCACGAGAATTTTTGTTTTGCAAACACTCTAATTTTGCTCTATCTCGCTTGCCTGCAAAGCGCTCACGCGTGGGGAAAAGGGCAAAGGCTCTTTCAAAAAAGTGCTTATCTCGCTGCGAGTTGCGAGCAACCGCTTCTGCAAGCTCTGTACTGCGAAAGGCAGCACACCGTTGGCAGCACCTTGCACCAAGTATTCCCACGAAGAATTTTTAGTTTGCAAAACAGCTCTAATTTGCATATCTCGCTTGCCTGCAAGCCTCACGCGTGGGGAACAAGGACAAAAGCTCTTTCAAAAAGTGCTAATATCGCTGCGAGCAAGCCGCTTTGCCGCTATGCACTGCAGAGAAGGCAGCACACCGTGGCAGCACCCTGCGCCAAGTATTCCCACGAGAATTTTTGTTTGCAAACACTCTAATTTGCTCTATCTCGCTTGCCAACAAGCGCTCACGCGTGGGGAAAAAAGGCAAAGGCTCTTTCAAAAAAGTGCTTATCTCGCTCGAGGCAAGCCGTTTTTTGCTTCAATCGCTTATTTTTACTTGTTTCTGCAAAGGCAGGCCCAACCAACCCCTTGGCAGCACCTGCACCAAGTATTCCCACAGAATTTCTTTGTTTGAAAACCACTCTAATTTTCTCTGTCTCGCTTGCCTGCAAGCGCTCACGCGTGGGAAACAAGGGCAAAGGCTCTTTTTAAAAAGTGCTTATCTCGCCAATCCAGCTCTGCTGGAACATCCACTCGTGACAAGGCCACGACTGAATTGAGAGAGACAACTGCGACCAACCTGGTCCGTGGACAAACATCATCTTCTGCTACTGGAATGAGCTCAGAATCTGCAACCAGCTCTGCTGCCTCTACCAGCTCTACTCTGGAGAATTCTACCCCCACTGTCACTACTACTACACCGACCACCGTCCCATTGGAGACAACCACCACTGGGGCCGCTACATTAACCTCAACCATTGAGCCTAGCACTGTGCCCACCTCTATGGCAATGGAATCCTTCACCTCATCCGCACAGTCCACATCTCGACCTGAGACTACAGCTCCAGCCTCTTCCACTCACACAGAGACAGCCTCCACAATCCTATCGACCACACCACAAACCTCGAGTCTAAAACCTTCAGCCTCTACTCCCATCCAATCCAGCCCCACTGCGATATCCACTCATGACCAGGACACCACTGAAGTGACAGAGACAACACAAGTTACAAAAGGGCTTCGTGCACAAACATCATCCTCTGCTCCTGGAACAAGGCAAACTTCTGCCACCACCTCTGCTCCTCCTCTGAGCTCTGCTCTGCAGAACACTTCTCCAAGTCTCACAATTACACCCAGCAAAACCACTGTGCTGGGGACAACATCCTCTGCTTCTGATCTGAGTGCACTCAGTGTTGAATCCACCACTGCTTCCACCTCGACAATCCATGAAGGCTCCACCTCAGCTGCACAGTCCACATCTCATCCTGAGACTACAGCTTCAGCCTCTTCCACTCAAGCTGAGACATCTCCATTTGAGACAACCTCCACAGTCCTCTCTTCCACGGCAGAAACCACCAGCCTAAAGCCTTCAGCTACCACTCCCATGAAATCCAGTTCAGCTGTAACATCCCCTGTGGACCAGGACAGGACTGCAGTGACAGAGAATTCATCCACAACAGGCACAGTCCATACAGAATCATCAGCCTCTTCTCCTGGAACAAGCCCAACTTCAACCACTATAGCCACTCTGCCTCTGAGCTCTACTCTGGAAACCACTTCCCCAACTCTCACCACAACAACACCCAGAAAAGCCACCACTACCTCCATATCTGCCAGGCTGGCCACATCCACTGTAGAGGCCACAACTGTTTCTACCTCCAGCTGGCCAGAAGGTTCCACCTCAACTGCCCAGTCCTCATCTCTTCCTGAGTCTACGGCTTTGGCTTCTTCCCCTCAAGCTGAGATGTCTTCGCTTGAGACCACCTCCACAATCCTGTTGACCACAGCACAGGCCTCCAACTTAAAGACTTCAGCCACGACTACATTCCAATCCAGCCCTGCCGGAACATCCACTCTTGACCAGGTCACAACTTCACCAACAGAGGGAACACCTGCAACCAACATGGTCCATATAGAAACATCGTCCTCTGCTCCTGGAACAAGCTCAACTTCTGCCACCACCTCTGCTCTACCTCTGAGCTCTACCCTGGACATCACTTCCCCAACTCTCACCACAACACCGAGCACCACTACTCTGTTTGAGAAAACTTCCACTGCTGCTGGTATAACCACATCCAATGTTGAGACCACGACAAGAATGGAAGTCTCCACTGTGGCCACCCAGTCCACATCTCTGCCTGAGCTGACAGCTTCAGCCACTTCTGCTTTGCCAGAGATGACTGCAATTGTGAAAACCTCCAAAATGCTCTCTACCACAGCACAAACCTCTAGCCTAAAGCCTTCAGCCACCACTCCAACCCAATCTAGCCCTGCTGGAACATCCGCTGTTGACCTTGTCCCCATCCCAGTGACAGAGATAAGAGCTGCAACCACCACAGTCCGTGCACAAACATCATCCTCTGCTCCTGGGACAAGCCCAGCTTCAGCCACCACCGTGGCTCATTCTCAAAGCTCTGCCCTGGAGAGCACTTCCCCAGTTCATACCCCAACTACACCCACCATGACCAGTGTGTTGGTGAGAAGCTCAACTGCTTCTGGTTTGTCCACCTCTGTGTCCACCACTAAAACACCAGAAGGCTCTACTTCTGCTGCCCACTCATCATCTCAGCCAGAGACATTGCCTTCAGCTTCTTCCCCTCATGCTGAGACATCTCCACTTGGGGCAACGTCTGAAATCCTCTTGACCACAGCACAAACCTCCAGCCTAAAGCCTTCAGCCAGCACCCCAAACCAGTCCAGTGCTGCTGGAACATCCACACGTGACCAGGTCACAACTGAAGCGGCAGAGTCAAAAAAAGCAACCAAAGGGCTCCATACAGAAACAAAGTCCTCTTCTCCTGGAACAAGCCCACATTCTGGCACCATTGTGGCTTCTTCTCCGAGCTCTACTCTGGAGCCCACTTCCCCAGATCTCAACACAACTTCACTGAGCCCCACACCTCTGTTAACCACAATGTCCACTGAGGCTGCTACATCAGCCTCAACTGTTGAGCCCGGCACTGAGCCCACCTTCATGACAATGGAATTCTCCACCTCAACTGCACAGACCACATCTCATCCTGGGAATACGGCTCCAACATATTCCACTCAAGCTGAGACGTCTCCATTTGAGACAGCCTCCACAGTCGTCTCAATGTCAGAAGAAACCTCCAGTGTAAAGCCTTCAATCACCACTCCAATCCAGTCCAGCACTGGTGGAACATCCCCTGTGGACCAAGTGACCACTGAAGTGTCAGAGACAACAAAAGCAACCAAGATGGTCCATGCACAAACATCATCCTCTGCTTCTGGGACAAGCTCTGCTTCTGCCACCACCTCTGATTTTTCTCAGAGATCTAGTCTCGAGAGCTCTTCCCCCACTCTCTCCACAACTACAAGCACCACCACCCAGTTGCAGACAACTTCCACTGATGCTGCTGCATCAACCCCAGCTGTTGAGGCCAGCACTGTGACCAAATCCATGACGATGGAATTCTCGATTTCAGCTACACAGTCCACATCTCGTCCTGAGACTATGGCTCCAGCCACTTCGACTCAGGCTCAGACATCTCCATTTGAGACAACCTCCACAATCCTCTCAACCATGACACAAACTTCCAGTCTAAAGCCTTCAGCCAACACACCAACTCAATCTGGCCTTACTGGAGCATCCACTCTTGACCAGGTCACCAGTGAAGCAACAGAGACAACACAAATGACCAATAATATCCATGCAAAAACATCGTCCTCTTCTCCCGGGAAAAACCCAACCTCTGCCACCACCTCTGCTCTTCCTCAGAGCACTGCTCTGGAGACAAGTTCATCAGCTCAGATGACAGCTACACCTCGCCCAACTCTTTTGGAGACAACCACCACTGAGGCTGCTACATCAACCTCAGTCGAGTCCAGCACTGTGATCACCTCGATGACAATAAGATCCTCCACCTCAGCTGCACAGTCCTCATCTCATCTTGGGACTACGGCTCCAACCTCTTCCACTGAAGCTGAAACATCTCCACTCAAGACCACCTTCACAGTCCTCTCAACCACTGAACAAACCTCCAGTGTAAAGCCTTCAGCCACCACTCCAATCCAATCCAGCCCCACTGCGATATCCACTCATGACCAGGTCACCACTGAAGTGACAGAGACAACACAAGTGACCAAAGGGCTTCGTGCACAAACATCATCCTCTGCTCCTGGAACAAGCCAAACTTCTGCCACCACCTCTGCTTTTCCTCTGAGCTCGACTCTGGACATCACCACCGCAAATCTCGGAACTACACCCAGCACAACCACTGCTGCTGGTCTGAGCACACTCAGTGTTGAGTCCACCACTGCTTCCACCTTGACAAGGCTGGAAGGCTCCACCTCAGGTGCCCAGTCCACATCTCATTCTGAGACTACGGCTTCAGACTCTTCCACTCAAGCTGAGACATCTCAATTTGAGACAACCTCCACAATCCTCTCTTCCACAGAACAAACCTCCAGCTTAAAGCCTTCAGCCACCACTCCCATCCAATCCAGCCCCACTGGAACATCCACTCATGTCCAGTTCACCACTGAAGTGACACGGACAACAGCAACAGACATTGTCCATGCACAAACATCATCCGCTACTACTCGGACAACACAAAATCCGGCCACCACATCTGCCTTCCCCCAAAGCTCTTCTCTGGAGAACACTTCCCCAACTCTCACTACAATGCCACCCACCACCTTGTTGGAGAAAATCTCAACTGCTGCTGCTATGTCAAGCTCAACTGTTGAACCCAGCACTGTGCCCTCCTCCACGATGATGGAATTCTCCACCTCAGCTACACAGTCCACATCTGGTCCTGAGACTATGACTTCAGCCACTTCCACTGGAGCTGAGACATCTCCATTTGAGACAACCTCCACAATCCTCTCGATGTCAGAGCAAACTTCCAGTGCAAAGACTTCAGCCACCACTCCAATCCAGTCCAGCCCCACTGGAACATCCACACTTGACCAGGTCACCACTGAAGCGACAGAAACAACTGCAACCAATGTGGTCCGTGCACAAACATCATCCTCTGCTCCTGGGACAACCCAAAATCCTGCCACCACCTCTGCTCCTCCTCAGAGCTCTTATCTGGAGATCAGTTCACCTACAACTAGACCTAGCCCAACTCTGTTGGCAACAATTTCAACTGCTGCTGCTACGTCAACCTCAGCTGTTGAGACCAGCACTCTGTTCACCACCATGAGGATGGAATCGTCTGCCTCAACTGCCCAGTCCACATCTCATCAGGAGACGACGGCTCCAGCCTCTTCCACTAGAGCAGGGACATCTACATTTGAGACAACCTCCAAAACCCTCCTGACATCAGAACAAACTTCCAGTCTAAAGCCTTCAGCCACCACTCCAATCCAATCCAGCACCTACAGAACATCCACTCGTGATGAGGTGACCACTGGAGCAAGAGAGACAGCACAAGACAGAAACGTGATTCATGCAGGAACATCATCCTCTTCTCCTCAGACAAGGCCAACTTCTGCCGACACCGTGGCTCCTTCTCTGAGTTCCTATCTGGAGACCACTTCCCCAAATCCTGCCACCGCAACAAGAACCAGCACCTCATTGGCCAAAACCTCCACTGACGCTGCTGCGTCAGCCTCATCTGTTGAGCCCAGCACTGTGTCCACCTCCCTGACAATGGAATCCTCCACCTCGACTGCACAGTCCACATCTCATTCTGAGACTACGGCTCCAACCTCTTCCACAAGAGCAGATGTGTCTTCATTTGAGACAACCTCCACAATTCTCTCGACGACAGCACAAGCCTCCAGCCTAAATCCTTCAACCACCACTCCAATCCAATCCAGTCCTGCTGGAACATCCGCTCATTACCAGGTCATCACTGAAGCAACAGAGTCAACACAGACAACCAATACCTCCATCACATCATTTCCTCTGCTCCTGGGACAAGCTTGACTTCTGCCACCACCTCTGCTCTTCCTCAGAGCTCTGCTCTGGAGAGCACTACCCCAACTCCCGCTACAATTTCACCCACCACCAGTACTGTGTTGGAGTCAATGTCCACTGCTCCTGATCTGGCCACATCCAATGTTGAGGTCACCACTGTTTCCACAACCACAAGGTCAGATGTCTCCAATTCGGCTGCACAGTCCACACCTCTGCCTGAGTCTAAACCTTCAGTGTCTTCTGCTCAGCCAGAGACATCTGCACTTCTGAAAACCTCCAAAATGCCTTCTACCACGTTAGAAATATCCAGCCTAAGGCCTTCATCCACCACTCCAATCAAATCCAGACCTGCTGGAACATTTCCGGTTGACAATGTCCTCATCCCAGTGACAGAGATTAGAGCTGCGACCACCACATTCCATGCACAAACATCATCCTCTGCTCCTGGGACAAGCCCAACTTCAGCCACCACTGTGGGTCATTCTCAGACCTCTTCTCTGGAGAACACTTCCCCAATTCTTTCAACTGCCTCCTCACAACACTCGTTGGAGAGAAGCTCCATTGCTGCTGGTCTGGCCACATCCAACATTGAGCCACCCTGTGTACGCCATCTAAACCAGAAGCTCACCTCTGCTGCCCACTCATCATCTCAGGCTGTGACAACGGCTCCAGCTCTTCCACTCAAGCTGAGACATCTCTCACTTGGGACAGCCTCCAAAATCCTCTCGACCTGCACAAACCTCCAGCCTAAGGCCTTCAGACACCACTCCAATCCAATCCAGCACCTCTGGAACATCCACTCATGACCAGGTCACCACTGAAGCAGCAGAGACTGCACAAATGACCAGAGGGCTTCCTGCTTCAGAAATATCATCCTCTGCTCCTGGGACAACTCCAACTTCTGCCACCACCTCTGCTCTTTCTCAGAGCTCTGTTATGGGACCACCTCCAAACTCTCAGCACAGCACCACCCACTGCTCCATTGGAGACAATGTCCATTGCAGGTGCTATCCGCACCTCAGTGGCTGAACCCAGCACTTTGTCCACCTCCCTGACGAGGGAATCCTCCACCCTGGCTGCACAGTCCACATCTCGTCCTGAGACTACGGCTCCAACCTCTCCCACAAGAACAGAAGCAACTTCATTTGTGAGAACCTCCCCAGTCATCTCAACCACAGCACAAACCTCCCGCCTAAAGCCTTCAGCCACCACTCCAATCCAATCCAGCCCTGCTGGAACATCCCCTGTGGACCAGGTGAGTACTGAAGCAACAGAAACAACTGCAATCCAAGGCTTCCGCTAGTACAAACATCATCCACTGCACCTGGGACAAGCCCAACTTCTGCCACCACCTCTGCTAATCTGTGGGCTCACCTCTTAGAGGCACTTCCTCAATTCTCACCACAACTACACCAACCACCACCCCTACGGCCAAAGCCTCCACTGCTGCCTTCACGGTCACGCCCACAATTGAGGCCTTCACTCTGTCCTATCCTCCCATGACAATGGAATCCTCCACCTCAGCTGTCACACACCCGATCTGGTCCTGGAACTACAGCCCAGTCTCTTCCACTCAAACTTAACATTCTCCTATTTGAACAACCTCACTAATTCTCTACACAGGCATAACCTTCCGCTCAAAAATCTTTCAGCCCCCACCCAAATCCCATCCAGCCCCACTTGGACATCTTCTCATGGCCAGGTCACCACTGAAGCAGCAGAGACAACAGAGACCACCAAGGCCAGTGCACAAACAGCATCCTCTTCTCCTCAGATAAATCCAGCTTCTGCCACCACCTCTGCTCTTCCTCAGAGCTCTACCCTGGAGACCATTTCACCAGCTCTGATGACTACTACAGCTAGCCCAACTCTGCTGGAGACAACATCAACTGCTGCTGCACCATCAGCTGTAACCATTGAGTCCAGCACTGTGCCCACATCCATGATGATGGAATCCTCCACCTCGGCTGCACAGTCCACATCTCAACCTCAGACTACAGCTCCAACCTCTTTCACTAGAGCAGAGACATCTCCACACAAGACAACCACTAAAATCCTCTCAACCTTAAAACAAACCTCCAGTGTAGGGACCTCCACCACCAGTCCAATCCAATCCAGCCCCACTGCGATATCCACTCATGACCAGGACACCACTGAAGTGACAGAGACAACACAAGCGACCAAAGGGCCTCGTGCACAAACATCATCCTCTGCACCTGGAACAAGCCAAACTTCTGCCACAACCTCTGCTTTTCCTCAGAGCTCTACTCTGGAGAACACTTCCCCAAATCTCAGAATTACACCCAGCAAAACCACTGTGTTGGAGACAATGTCCTCTGCTGCTGGTCTGACCACACTCAGTGTTGAGTCCACCACTGCTTCCACGTGGACAGTCCTGGAAGGCTCCACCTCTGCTGCACAGTCCACACCACAGAGTGCATCTACAGCTCCAACTGCTTTCACTCACACTGAGACATCTCCATTTGAGACAAGCTCCACAATCCTCTCAAGCACAGCACAAACCTCCAGCCTAAAGCCTTCAACCACTACTCCAGTTCATTCCAGCCCTGCTGGAACATCTCCTGACCAGGACAGGACTGCAGTGACAGAGAATTCATCCGCAACCAGCACAGTCCATACAGAACCATCGCCCACTTCTCCTGGAACAAGCCCAACTTCAACCACTATAGCCACTCTGTCTCTCAGCTCTAATCTGGAAACCACTTCCCCAACTCTCAGCACAACAATACCCAGGAAAGCCACCACTGTGTTGGGGACTTCCTCCATATCTGCTGGGCTGGCCACATCCACTGTAGAGGCCACAACTGCATCCACCTCCACAAGGCTCAAATTCTCCACCTCAGCTGTCCAATCCACATCTCAGCTTGAGTCTACATCTTCAGCCTCTTCGCCTTGGCCAGAGACATCTGCACTTGTGCCAACCTCCTCAGTCTCCTCTACCACAAAAACTTCCAGTGGAAAGCCTTCAGCCAGTACTACAATCCCATCCAACTCTGCTGGAACATCTCCTGTTGGCTCTATCCTCATCCCAGTGACAGAGGTAAGGGCTGCATCCACTGCAGTCAATGAACAAACATCGTCCTCTGCTCCTGGAACAAGCCAAACTTCTGCCACCACCTCTGCTCTTCCTCTGAGCTCTACTCTGGGGATCACTTCACAAAGTCTCATCACAGCTACACCCACCACCACTACCATGTTTGAAACAACCACCACTGCTGCTGGTCTGGCCACAACCACCACTGAGTCCACCACTGTGTCCACTACCACAAGGTTGGAAGGCACCACCACGGCTGTCCAGTCCAAATCTCAGTCACAGTCTATGGCTTCAGCCTCTTCTGCTTTGCCAGATACATCTCTGCTTGTGACTACCTCCACAATCCCCTTGACCACAGCAAAAATCTCCAGCCTAAAGACTTCAGCCACCACTCCAATCCGATTCAGCCCCACTGGAACATCTGTTGACCTGGTCACAACCTCAGCAACTGATGAAACAACTGCATCCACTACAGTCCTTGCAGAAACATCATCCTCTGCTCCTGGGACAAGAACAACATTTGCTACCACCTCGGCTCTTCCTCTGAGCTCTACTCTGGAGACCACTTCCCCATCTCTCACCACAGCTACACCCACCACCATTATTGTTTTGGACACAACATCCAGTGCTGCTGGTCTGGACACAATCAATTTCAAGTCCAGCACTGTGTCCACCACCAAAACACAGGAAGGCTCCACCTTGGCTACCCAATCATCATCTCAGTCTGAGACTATCACTCCAGCCTCTTCCATCAGAGCAGAGACATCTCCACTTGGGACAAGCCCCAGAATCCTCTCAACCACAGCACAAACCTCCCTCGTAAAGCCTTCAGCCACCACTCCAATCCCATCCAGCCCTGCTGGAACATCTCCTGCTGACAATGTTCCCATCCAAGTGACAGGCATAAGGGCCATGTCCACCACAGTCAATGAACAAACATCGTCCTCTGCTCCTGGGACCAGGCCAACTTCTGCCACCACCTCCTCTCTCCCTTGGAGCTCTACTCTGGAGAGCACTTCCTTAAGTCTCAGCACAACTACACCCACCACCACTGTGTTTGAGAAAACCTCCACCGCTGCTGGTCTGGCCACAACCACCTTTGAGGCCACCACTGTGTCCACCACCACAAGGTCGGATGGCTCCACCTCTGCTGTCCAGTCCACATCTCAGCCTGAGTCTACACCTCCAGCGTCTTCTGTTTGGCCAGAAACATCTCTGCTTGGGACAATCTCTGCTTCTGGGATAAGAACAACACTTGCTACCACCTTGGCTCTTCCTCTGAGCTCTACTCTGGAGAACACATCCCCAACTTTGACCACAGCTACACCCACCACCATTATTGTTTTGGACACAACGTCCACTGCTGCTGGTCTGGGCACAACCAATATCAAGTCCAGCACTGTGTCCACCACCAAAACACAGGAAGGATCCACCTTGGCTACCCAATCATCATCTCAGCCTGAGACTATGACTCCAGCCTCTTCCATCAGAGCAGAGACATCTCCGTTTGGGACAAGCTCCAGAATCCTCTCTACCACAGCACAAACCTCCCTTGTAAAGCCTTCAGCCACCACTCCAATCCCATCCAGCCCTGCTGGAACATCTCCTGCTGACAATGTTCCCATCCAAGTGACAGGCATAAGGGCCATGTCCACCACAATCAATGAACAAACATCGTCCTCTGCTCCTCGGACCAGGCCAACTTCTGCCACCACATCCTCTCTCCCTTGGAGCTCTACTCTGGAGAGCACTTCCTTAAGTCTCAGCACAACTACACCCACCACCACTGTGTTTGAGAAAACCTCCACCGCTGCTGGTCTGGCCACAACCACCTTTGAGGCCACCACTGTGTCCACCACCACAAGGTCGGATGGCTCCACCTCTGCTGTCCAGTCCACATCTCAGCCTGAGTCTACACCTCCAGCGTCTTCTGCTTGGCCAGAAACATCTCCGCTTGGGACAATCTCTGCTTCTGGGATAAGAACAACACTTGCTACCACCTCAGCTCTTCCTCTGAGCTCTACTCTGGAGAACACTTCCCCAACTCCCACCACAGCTACACCCACCACCATTATTGTTTTGGACACAACGTCCACTGCTGCTGGTCTGGCCACAACCAATTTCAAGTCCAGCACTGTGTCCACCACCAAAACACAGGAAGGCTCCACCTTGGCTACCCAATCATCATCTCAGTCTGAGTCTATGACTCCAGCCTCGTCCACTAGAGCAGAGACATCTTCGCTTGGGACAAGCTCCAGAATCCTCTCAACCACAGCACAAACCTCCAGCCTAAAGCCTTCTTCCACCACTCCAATCCAATCCAGCCCAGCTGGAACATCCGCTGTGGACAATGTCCCCATCCCAGTGACAGAGATAAGAGCTGCAACTACCACAGTCCTTGCACAAACATCGTCCTCTGCCCCTGGGACAAGTCCAACTTCAGCCACCACCTCTGCTCTGAGCTCTACTCTGGAGAGCACTCACCAAACTCTCACCACAACTACACCCAGCACGACCTCCAAGGCATTTGAGACAACCTCCACTGCTGCTGGTCTGGCCACATCCCCCGTTGAGGCCACCACAGCTTCCACCACAACAAGGTCAGAAGTCTCCACTTCAGCTGTCCAGACCTCATCTCAGCCGGAGACTGCAGCTTCAACCTCTTCTCCTTCGCCAGAGACATCTCCATTTGAGACAGCCTCCACAATCCTCTCAACCAGAGAACAAACCTTCAGCCTAAAGCCTTCAGCCACCACTCCAATCCAATCCAGCCCCATTGGAACATCTCTTGTCCAGTTCACAACTTCAGCAACAGAGGAAACAGCTGCAACCACCACAGTCAATGAACAAATATCGTCCTCTGCTCCTGGGACAAGCCCAACTTCTGCCACAACCTCAGCTCTTCCTCTGAGCTCTACGCTGGGGATCACTTCCCAAAATCTCACAACAACTACAGCCACCACCACCGTGTTGGAGACAAGCTCAAATGCTCCTGGCCTGGCCACATCCAACATTGAGGCCACCACTGTGTCCACTACCACATGGCCAGAAGGCTCCACCTCAGCTATCCACTCATCATCTCAGCCTGAGACTACGGCTTCACCTTCTTCCCCTCAGCCAGAGACATCTCCGCTTGGGGCAACCTCCACAATCCACTTGACCACAGCACAAACTTCCAGCCTAAAGCCTTCTTCCACCACTCCTGTCCCATCCAGCCCTGCTGGAACATCCCCTCCTAACTTTGTCCTCATCCCAGTGACAGACGTAAGATCTGCAACCACCAAAATAAATGCAGAAACATCATCCCCTGCTCCTGGAACTAACCCAACTTCTGCTACCCCCTCCGCTCTGCCTCTGAGCTCTACTCTGGAGAATACTTCCCCAGCTCTCACCACAGCTACTCCAACCACCACTACTTTGTTGGACACAACGTCCTCTGCTGCTGGAGTGGCCACATCCACTGTTGAGGTCACCACTGCGGCCACCACCAAAACATCAAGAGTATCCACCTCAGCTCTCCTGTCCACATCTCAGCCTGAGTCTATGGTTTCAGCCTCTTCTGCTTGGCCAGAGGTGACTCCACTTGAGGCAACCTCCACAATCTTCTCAACCACAGCACAAACCTCCAGCCCAAAGCTTTCAGCCACCACTACAAACCAATCCAGCATCACAGGAACATCCCCTCTTGACCAAGTCACAACTGAAATGACAAAAACAACACCTGCAACCACCATGGTCCGTACTGAAGCATCGTCCTCTGCTCCTGAAACAAGCCCAACTTCAACCACCCTTGCTTCTCTTCATCTGAGCTCTACTCTGGGGACCACTTCCCCAATTCTCACTACAACTATACCCATCACCACCACCACCACCTTGGAGACATCTTCAACTGCTACTGCTTCAGCCACATCCACCGTTGAGGCCACTACTGCTTCCACCACTACAAGGTCAGAAGTCTCCACCTCAGCGGTCCAGACCACATCTCAGCCTGAGTCTGTGACTTCAGGAACTTCCCCTGAAGCTGAGATGTCTCCACTTGTGCCAACTTCCACAATCCTCTCGACCACAGCAAAAACCTCCACCCTAAAGCCTTCAGCCACCACTCCAATCCAATCCAGGCCTGCTGGAACATCCCCTGTTGACTTTGTCCCCATCCCAGTGACAGAGATGAGAGCTGCAACCACCACGGTCCTTGCACAAACATCGTCCTCTGCCCCTGCGACAAGTCCAACTTCTGCTGCCACTTCTGCTCTGAGCTCTACTCTGGAGAGCACTCACCAAACTCTCACCACAACTACACCCACCACGACCTCCGAGGCATTTGAAACAACGTCCACTGCTGCTGCTCTGGCCACATCCCCTGCTGAGGCCACCACAGCTTCCACCACCACTACAAGGTCAGAAGTCTCCACCGTAGCTTTCCCAGAACCGAACCCATCTGCAATCCTCGATCTGTGACTTCAGAACTTCCTCTCAAGTGAGACATCTCACTTGTGACAACTTCCACAATCCTCTTGACCACAGCACAAACCTCCACCCTAAAGCCTTCAGCCACAATTCCAATCCATTCCAGGCCCACTGGAACATCTCCCTTTGACTTTGTCCCCATCCCAGTGACAGAGATCAGAGCTGTGACCAATGCAGTCCAGACTGAGACATCCTCTTCTTCTCCAGGGACAAGCCCAACTTCTGCCATCACCTCTCCATTTCCTCTGAGCTCTACTGTAGAGAGCACTTCACCAGGTCTCACCCCAACTACACCCACAACCTCAAAGGTGTTTGAGACAACCTCTAGAGCTGCTGGTTTGGCCAAATATACTGCTGAGGCCACCACTGTGTCCACCACCACAAGGTCAGAAGCCTCCACCTTGGCTGTCCAGTCACCATCTCAGCCTGAGTCTACGGCTTCAGCCTCTTCCACTCAGCCAGAAACATCTCCATTTGAGACAACCTCCACACTCGTCTCTATGTCAGAACAAACCTCCAGCCCAAAGCCTTCCTCCACCACTCCAATCCCATCCAGACCTGCTGGAACATCCGCTGTTGACCTGGTCCCCATCCCAGTGACAGAGATAAGAGCCGTGACCACCACAGTTAATGCAGAAACATCGTCCTCTGCTCCTGGGACAAGCCAAACTTCAGCCACCACCTCTGCTCTGAGTTACTCTGGAGACTCACCAAACTCTCACCACAACTAACACACCTCAAGCTTGAAACACCTCATCTGCTGCTGGTCTGGCCATATCCCCCACTGAGGCCACCACTGAGGCCACCACTACAAGGTCAGAAGTTTCCACCTCTGCTGTCCAGACCACATCTCATCCTGATTCTGTGACTTCAGAACCTTCCTCTCAAGCTGAGACATCTCCACTTGTGACAATTTCCACAATCCTCGATGCAGCCAACTCAGCTTAGCTCATCCACCTCCATCCATCTGACTGCTGGAACATACGCCTGTGACCTTTGGTCCCATTCAGTGACATAGAGAAAGACCGGTGAACAAATATGCAGAAATCGGGGTCCCTTGTCCTGGAGACGCTCACTTCAACGGCACTTGGCTGATACTGAAGCTCTAGTCTGGGACCATGTTTTGTTTTTTTTTTTTTTTTTTTTTTTTTTTTTTTTTTTTTTTTTTTTTTTTTTTCCCAGTTCTCAATTTTTTTTTTTTTTTTTTTTTTTTTTTTTTTTTTTTTTTTTTTTTTTTTTTTTTTTTTTTTTTTTTTTTTTTTTTTGTTTTTTTTTTTTTTTTTTTTTTTTTTTTTTTTTTTTTTTTTTTAATAAGACTTGAGATGGCTCAACTACGTGTTGGAGAACTCAGCTCTGCAGGTTTGTCCACTCCACACTGAGGCAGCAACAGCTGTGTCCACCCCACAAAGCAGGTCCATCAGCTTGCAGTACATCTCACTGGAGACGAATTCAGACCTCTCTCTCTGGCAGAGCATCTCCATTGAGGACAACTATCGCAAAATCCTTCTGACTGCAAGCACAAACCTCGCCCTAATGCCTTCAGCCACCACTCCAATTCCAATCCGCCCACTGGACACATCCTGTTTGGACAATGTCCCCATCCCAGGTACAGAGATAAGAGCTGCGACCCCAGGTCCTTGCACAAACATCGTCCTCTGCCCCTGCGACAAGTCCAACTTTTGCTGCACCTCTGCTCTGAGCTCTACTCGAGACCACTCACCTGCAATCACACAACTACAGCCCCTGACCTCAAAGGCATTTGTAACAACGTCACTGCTTGGCTGCCTGCGCCACATTCCTGAGGCCACACACAAATTCCAGACAACCATAAAGGTCAGAAACCTCCACCTCAGTTGTCCAGACCACATCTCAGCTGGAGACTAAAGCTTCAACCTCTTCTGCTTCACCAGAAACGTCTCCATTTGGGACAGCCTCCACAATCCTCTCGACCACAGCACAAACCTTCAGCCTAAAGCCTTCAGCCACCACTCCAATCCAATCCAGCCCCATTGGAACATCTCCTCTTGACCAGGTCACAACTTCAGCAACAGAGGAAACAGCTGCGGCCACCACGGTCCACGCACAAGCATCATCTTCTGCTCCTGGGACAAGCCCAACTTCTGCCACCACCTCTGGTCTAAGCTCGACTCTAGAAACCACTTCCCCACCTGCAACCACAATTACACCCACCATCACCATGGTGTATGAGAGAAGCTCCACTGCTGCTGGTTTGGCCAAATCGACTGAGTCCACCTCTGTGTCCACCACAACAAGGTCAGAAGTCTCCACCTCAGCTGTCCAGTCCCCATCTCAGCCTGACAATACAACTCCAGCCTCTTCCTCTCAGGCAGAGACATCTCCACTTGTGACAGCCTCCACAAATCCCTCGAATACAGAGCAAACCTCCAGCCTAAAGCCTCCAGCCACCACTCGAATCCAGTCCAGCCCTACTGGAACATCCCCTCTTGATCAGGTCACAAATGTAGCAAATAGAACAAACCTCGCGGCCACCACGGTCCGTACAACAGAATCGTCCCCTCCTCCAGGGACAAGCCCAACTTCAAGCACCACCTTCTCTCTTCATCTGAGCTCTACACTGGAGAACACTTCCCCAATTCTCGCTACAGCAACACCAACCACAAACACTGTCTTGGAGACAGTGTCCACTCCTGCTGGCCTGGCCACATCCACTCCTGGGGCCACCACTGCTTCCACCACCACAGGGCCAGAAGGCTTCACCTCAGCTGTCCAGACCACATCTCTGCCTGAGTCAACAGCTTCAGCCTCTTCTGTTTTGCCACAGACGTCTCCACTTTGGACAACCTCCACAATGCTCTTGAGCACAGCACAAACCTCCAGCCTAAAACCTTCAGCCACCACTCCAATCCAATCCAGCCCCACTGGAACATCATCTCTTGACCAGGTCACAATTTCAGCAACTGAGGAAACAACTGTGGCCACCACGGTCCTCACACAGCCATCATCCTCGTCTCCTGGGATAAGCCCAACCTCTGCCACCACCTCTGCTCTTCCTCTGAGCACTTCTCTGGAGAACACTTCCCAAACTCTCCCCAAAACTACAGCCACCACCACCACTGTGTTGGAGACAAGCTCCAATGCTCCTGCTCTGGCAACATCCAACACTGTGGCCACTACTGTGTCCACTACCAGAAGGCAAGAAGTGTCCACCTCATCTGCCCCCTCATCATCTCACCCTGTGACTATGGCTTCAGCCTCTTCCTCTCAGACAGAGATGTCTCCACTTGTGACAACCTCCAGAATCCTCTCTACCACAGCACAAAAATCCAGCCTAAAGCCTTCTTCCACCACTCCAATCCAATCCAGCCCAGCTGGAACATCCCCTGTTGACAATGTCCCCATCCCAGTGACAGGGATAAGAGCTGCGACCACCACAGTCGGTGCACAAACATCGTCCTCTGCCCCTGGGACAAGCCCAACTTCTGCTGCCACCTCTGCTCTGATCACTTCCCAGACTCTCCCCAAAACTACAGCCACCACCAGCTCTGTGTTTGAGACAAGCTCCAGTGCTCCTGGTCTGAAAACATCAGCCGTTGGGGCCACCATCGTGTCCACTACCACACAGCCGGAAGTCTCCACCGTGGCTGTCCACTCGTCATCTCAGCCTGAGACTGTGACTTCAGCCTCCTCCCCTCATGCTGAAACTTCTCCATTTGTGATGACCTCCACAATCCTCTCAACCACAGCACAAACCTCTAGCCTAAAGCCTTCAGCCACCCCTCCCATCCAATCCAGCCCTGCCGGAACATCCCCTGTAGACCAGGCCACTTCAGTGACAGAGGAAACAACCGCAACCACCACGGTCCTTGCAGAGACATCGTCCTCTGCTCCTGAGAGAAGATCAACTTCTGCCACCACCTCAGCTCTTCCTCTGAGCTCTAATCTGGAGATCACTTCCCAAACTGTCACCACAACTACACCCACCACCTCCAAGGTGTTTAATACAACCTCCACTCCCGCTGCTCTGGCCACATCCTCTGTTGAGGCCACCACTGCTTCCACCACCACAAGGCCAGAAGTCTCCACCTCAGCTGTCCAGACCATGTCTGAGCCTGAGACCACGGCTTCAACCTCTTCTGCTTGGCCAGAGACGTCTCCCTTTTGGACAACGTCCACAATCCTCTTGACCACAACACAAACTTCCAATGTAAAGTCTTCAGCCACCACTCCAATCCAATCCAGCCCTGCTGAAACATACCCTCTTGACCAAGAAACGTCAGAAACGACAAAGACAACACCTGTAATGACCACAGTCCGTACTGAAGCATCATCCTCTTCTCCAGGGACAAGCCCAGCTTCAAGCACCACTGCCTCTCTTCCTCTGAGCTCTACTTTGGAGAGCACTTCCCCAACTCTCACCTCTACTACACCCATCACCAGTACAGTGTTTGAGACAGCCTCCACTGCTGCTGGTCTGGCCACATCCACCACTCATCCCACCTCTGTGTCCCCCACTAGAATGCCAGAAGTCTCCACCTCAGCTGTCCAGTCCACATCTCTATCTGAGACTACAGCTTCAGCCTCTTCTCCTCCAGAAGAAATATTTCCCCTTGTGACAACTTCCAAAATGCTCTCGACCACAGAACAAACTTCCATTGCAAAGCCTTCAGCCAGCACTCCAATCCAATCCAGCCCTGCTGGAACATCCGCTGTTGACTTTGTCCCCATCCCAGTGACAGAGGTAAGAGCCGTGACCACCACAGTCCGTGCACAAACATCGTCCCCTGTTGCTGGGACAAGCCAAACTTCCACAGCCACCTCTGCTCTGAGCTCTACTCTGGAGAACACTTCCCAACCTGTCACAACAATTATGCCCACCACCTCCAAGGTGTATGAGAGAAGCTCCCCAGCTGCTGGTCTGGCCACATCGACCATTGGGTCCACCTGGGTGTCCACCACAACATGGCCAGAAGTTTCCACATTGTATGTCCAGTCATCATCTCTGCCTGAATCTACAGCTTCAGCCTCTTCCCCTCATGCTGAGACTTCTCCACTTGTGACAACTTCCAAAATGCTCTCCACCACTACACAAAACTTCAGCCTAAAGCCTTCAGCCACCACTCCAATCCAATCCAGCCCTGCTGGAACATCTCCTCTTTACCAGGAAACAACAGAAAAGACCTGCTGAATTTTTTACACAAACTAGCCTTTTGAAACATCTTTAGGGGATTCAATGAAACACGAATTTCAATCTTCTTTCCTCCTGTAATTGTTTTTAATTCCTGGTATAAACCTCTTTGGTAACAAAGGGTTGATGATTCTTGTTTTAGATTAGGTCCTGTCTAGGGACGATTAAGTTCTAAGCAATGAGGGAGTTATAAATTACATAAAATAAAATGGTCAGGACTTGGAAAAGTGAGATTGTGACAGGCTGGCCATATTTGAACACACACACAGAGTCTGTTCATTTTTGTGTGTATCTATATTTACACCCACACTAGTCCAAGATGCCTGGAAAATATCAACAACAAGAAACCCAGATTATTTCCCCGGTGGTTTGGTGGTTCACAAACAGATGTTCTCCGCTGAAGGAAGCACACATGGTGCTGTCAAGTCATTCTCTCTGCCCACCACCACTGCCCATGCCCTGCTTGGATTCACCAGCAAGACACGGGGCTGGCTGGTGGAGCTTCATCTGCTGGGGAAGATAAATAGAACCGACTGCTCCCTCCATATGCCCACGATTCGACTTCAAGAAATCCCTCAAGTACAAATAGAATTTCTGTAGGACAGAGAGACAGCATAAGGCTGGAAAATTTTATAAATTCTATTTATAAAATGGAATGCTCTGTCCCCTGAAATATGTTCTGTGAATAAATGACTGATTTTTTTTGACAGGTGTTCAGATGCCTTTTGCCAAAGCCCGAAAGCAGCTGGGAGCTGGATGACCTCTGGCTGGAGCTGGTTCATTAATATCTTTATCTGCTCATATCCAGGTCTGATCTGGGGCTGGAAGAGATGGAGGAGGTAGCAGAAGAATCCATTGTTCCAAGTGACTCCTGCCTTTGTCACTCAGAGGTTTAATTCTCTTTTATAACAACTCCAGAAGCATCAGAAAAAAGATTCTTAAAACCTATGAGCTTTTTTATTAATTGTACACAATTGCTCTATTTCTCATAATATTTTCTGTTCCATAGTGTTTCATATATTACTAATATTGCATAAAATGCAACATATTTGACTGTTCAGTTGCTGCAGGAAAATTGGAATTCACCAAGAACTATAAAAGTGAAATGAGAAAAAAATTATATTGGTATTTCAGTGCAATTAAAGTGTAATGGATCGTTTTCTAAATCAAAGAATGGTGAGTAAATTGATTATGTCTCTAAAAGTTCACTTTTAAGGTAAAATGCCACTTGAATAGAAAAATTATAAAGTTCAAACCTTGTCATCAATAAACACACCTGGAATGTTCACCAGCAAAGGGAATTTGAAATCTTTTACAACTTGTGAATGTAAAACTTTGTTTCATTAGTGATTCAAAAGCTGAGCTGTAGAGTATCAGTAGGCCATATTTTATTTTTTTTTTAATTGTTTCTAATCAACATAAACAGACTTCTTCAACTGTCATGGTGATTTCTCTTCTATGGACTAATTCAATTATTTTTTATTACAATGTAGCCTTGGAAATGTTTGTGTCAACTGTAGAACTGCAACATTTTGCTTCAGACATTCTCACCAACTTTCAGAAATGTTAATTTTCTTCTCTGATCTTTTAGTGTGTGAAATAAAGCAAATGCTTTTTTTTTCCCCTTTATTTCTTTTCATTTTCTTCTGAAGGGGAGGGATCATGGATTATTAATGAAGCTAAAGAGAAACACACCCTTTAAACCTTTGTTTCCTATTTGATCTTCTAACATACATCACAACACTTTTCACTCACCCGCTGATTGTAATTCTTCTGAAAGTTTCAGTGTAACCCAAAAATCAATATTAACAGATGTTGTTTGCTTAAGTCTGAAAATGTTCCAGAAAAATGCTCGTCAAATGCATCCCATCTATGGTTTCATAAAGTTTCAGAATCTCACAATCAATATCAGCAGATGTTCACTACTTTTATTTTATTTTTTTTCCCAAGCGTTGCAGAAGTGCTTCTCAGCATAATTTTGAAGAAATCGAAAGCACGGGGTATATGTGACAGCTTCAGGCATCCAAAAGAGCCCAGAGCTTGTCCCCTGGAAAGAAACAACCTGTCTCCCTCCCATTGTCATTAAGACCAATAATTAAACGGGAAAACCTGGTTTTAATTAGCGCACAATGAACGATTGGGTAAATCAATCCCTAACGCCTTGTCCATACATGTTAAATTCTATTTTAGGGCTACATTAGCATTTCTTTATCTAGGGAGAGTATTCATGCAGAAAGGAAATATCACAGAGAGAGATAAGGAACTCCTTTCTGTGGATTTGGGATTTTGTGTGAGCTCGAGTTGGTTTTACTGCTACGAAATCCATAATTTCTGCATTTTTCCTCTGTTTTCAAGAGTGTGTTAAGAGATTCCTGATTGCATAAAACAAAGTTATTAAAAAATGAAATGGAAACAACCCTCCAAGCCATCCTACTGGGCAGTTTGGAGGACAGAGTCAGCTGGTTTATCCCTCTTCTAGAATGTAAAAAAAAACATAATGGGGGAAACTTTGAACCTGGACTATGTAGAGATGTGTGAGGTTTGGGATTTGCTTAATGGGGTTGATTTCTGGTTAAAATAACATTGATATATCTCAAATCAATTCTCAAAATGAGTATGAACCTCTCTGTGGATATGTATAATTTTTGATTGCAATGAGAAAACTTCCTAGAGACAGCACAAAGCATCTACTGCAAGTTCTGGAAAAGTCATCAGCACTAATTATAAAATATATTCAGTGTTGTATATCAGCATATTTAAATATGCCTCAGTCTCAATATAATGTTAAAGTGAAAATTGGCTTTATTTTTTAATAATTAGGAAGATAATAATACACAGATAAAATGCAGCAAGATAAAGCCTAGAGACAGATCTGCTTTAATATGATTATGTATCCTGTGCCAATAAGTTTTCTACAAATGGCATCATTTCAGTACTTACAGCACTTGCTTGGTGGAATTATACAACTTCTCCAAGCTTGTTACAGGTTCTAGTATATCACGGATATAAAAAATGCGGAGATTTTATTCTTTTTGGTGAATTTAAACCATTGCTATGTTTATGCCATACAGCTGGGATTATTCTGTGTGAGCTCTGAGCAGAGAGAGAACCGTGCAAGTGTGTTAGCACAGCAGCCAGTCTGCACAAATAAAGCTGCCTCTCAGCAGGGTTTATTAATGTAGGCACCACATCACCAAACTGCAGTCAGAGAGGCTTCTCTTCCAGGCTCAGAGAGCGCTTCCATCTGCCTGCAATGCACTGCATTAACATATGCCAGGAGACTTTGCCCTGAGTTGGATTTATTTGAGCAAAATTGTGGCAGTTACGATGCCTGTTCATTATATTCGGATTCAGCATTCGTCAAGAAGGAGCCAGAGTTCATAAATAAAGAGGGGTTGTGTTGGGTTTTGGTGGATGGGGTTAATAACAAACTGCACAGTTTTACAGCAGGAACTTCTGTTTTGGACCTTTATATAATATATTTATATATATATATATATGTATCCATGGCGAGCTCCAGGGTGATTGCAGGCTCTAGTATATGATGCCATTTATTTTCACTGCTTGTTGTAGGATACAATAAAAAAGAAAAAAATAGAAACCTCTTTTATATTTCCACACTGTACCTCAACTTGAGTAGCAGATTGTTGTCTCTAAAGTTTTAGTGTTTCCAGGATGCTAATCAGCAATTTATGTTTTTTCCTCAGAGATGGAATTAATTTCCATTATGAACAGTGAAATTTGGTTTTCTATTTAAAAAATAGAAACCATCAATCCTTCTGGCCAATTCCTTACAGTAAAATTTCTTTTCTGAAACAAAACAGATCCACAAAACTTTGTCCAGTTGTTCTTAGTTTAATTGCTGTGGGGTTAGAAAATAACAACCTGTTTCTCCAGAACTTGTTTCTGTCCCTTCACTGAATATGGGGAAAACTCCCCATCCATTTAAGCAAACCTGACTGCCCTTTGCCATCACAACTGTCTGCCAGGCCAGTAAAATAAATGAATTTGGAACCTTCAAAACTTCCATGAACTTTTGCATCTGTGGCCAAGTGCAGGGATTTTCATTTTATCCTTACTCAAATATTAAAATAGGTATTTTTCAAAAAAAAAAAAGAAATTATATGGAAAGCAAATGGTTTTACAAGATAGCACACCTTTGAGCAGTCAGTCCATATGAAACATTTAGGAAACAAGAAATGTTCTGTATTTATTATTAAAATAGGTGTCAGCACACCAGAAGATTTGGAGCAGACTGGCGGTTCTGGATGGAGAGGATGTCGTCCTGTTTTCAGCCAAATCTGATGTTTTCATCTAATCTGATTTTCAACAGTCTCAGCTGATGGGTGAGTGCAGTCCATGGGATTATAGCAAAGAGGGGGGAGGTTACTGAGGAGAGAACAGAAAGTGCAGAAATTGCTGTTCAACATCAGGGACACCAGGATGAGCTGTGCATATGGAGAATCTGAGAGCTGGCTTTGATTTTTCTAAGTTTAGAACAATAACTTTATTAAGACTCTGCTGACCAACAGCAGCAGGAATTGATTCATTGTCCAGAAATTTGAGCATTTATTGCAGTCCTCTCAGAGCCACCTTGCCATGCCCATCCCTTTACTCAACCAATCAACCCACATCCCCTCAGCTACTGCATACATTCCAGTGGGTACTAAACAGGTACATCAAATGTTCATACTATCCAGCTGCCAGGGACTACTGTATTTGCCAATAAATGGGAATCAGGAAGAGCTCAATGAAGAGTTGTTTGAATTGAGAAGAGAAAGTTTAAAATTAGCAGATATGATGAATGCTAACAGATCATAAGTAATTTCTATCCAGATTTGTCAAGGACACAGCTGCTGGAGTGTGTGACACGAGAGAGAAAGTCAAGGAATGTTTACTTGGTAGAATGAAATATAGCAGGAATTTGCAGATTACATTAACCGAAATAATGTTGCATGAATACTTCTTTTTAGGGATTGTGAAATAATCAGGAAGAAATGGAATAAATATTTCACAGATAAACCCTCTCTGTGACAAGTAGTGAAAAGATGATTTCCTCTAAAACTGTGTTGCAAAGGAGAGGAAAAGTTTTGTTCAAGGCCACTTTTGTTTAGTGAATTTGTATATAGTTAGGAATTATCACAACTCCACAGAATAGTTATGATGCAACAAACCCCAAATTAAACCTATTCTTTGAAAGAATTTTCAATGAGAGAAAATGATTTTTACTTTGTTTTAAACAGCTGAAATAATCAATATGTTATTGTAGAAAAGATGATATCTGTGGCACATCAGATTTTCCTGCAAAATATTAAAACTAACTGTCATATTTTGATTTCACAGACTGTTAATAGTTTCTTTCAGACTAAGAAATGACTTGGGGGCAAAGGGAAGATGTTTTATAATGACAAGTCTAGTTTAAAGAAAGAGTAAATTTTAGAGGGCAAAGAAGAAAGTCTGGGAGAGGCCTTCGTAATATAAACTGGGAATTCTGTTATCCAGGCCACAAATTCAGCACAGAGAAACAACTGTGAGCACGAAATCTACTACGATCTCTTCAAATCCTAACGGCGATCTCTGCTGGGAGCAATAAACTAGTGCGACAACATTCACTATTCCCTCCCGCTGCAAGACTTCTCATATTCATGGAGAAACAAAGTACACAAGCGAGATATCTTGCGTGACGCGAGCACACGACTTGCTCCCATCACTGTGAGCCCCAAATCACAGCGACTTATTCCAGAGAAGAATTTTCTTTCATCTGGAAATTCTATTGAATCATACTTGCACCATTAACACACATGAATTCACATGATAAGCTCTGCCTATAGCTGCGTGAAGTTATTCCCTAAACTCTTGAAATGAAGACGTGTTCGAAAGGTATCCACTGTTACGATAAAACAGTCAGAAAATAGCGATTATGCTGAAAAAACGTGAATGAGCTCCAGTCTGCGAGTATGACTAAGTGAGATCAGTGTTTCTACATTTGTGGTGAGGATGTAACACACTGAAGTATTCGCACTGCGCCAAAGGTAGTGTGGGGATTGAGGGCTGTGCTGACTTTAAAACTTGTATAACTTAAATTATTTTTATGTCCATTTTCTATCCATTGACACTTGGCAGATTATGCAAAGTGTTTTGCATAGTGGGCATTTTCCAATAGGCAAATGACCGAAAACTATCTATAACAATGATCTCCATGCTTGGCGTCTCTTCTCAGATCACCTTACCACCCATATATGAAAGCCTGAACTCTTCTCACTATCACCAAGTCTTCCATATCATTCTTATTCTGACTTATTTAACCGACAAAAACCGTATTGCGTAGTTTACTTCCACAGTTCTGATTAGACTAGAAATAATAAGTTCAAAAACAGTTCGTGAAACCAGCACACTACTCCCTAGAGCTCTGCGACTCTATTTCTTTTGCCTTTTTTTCCAGAGCAGGATTTTTGTAGGAAATCTTCTCTACTGAAAAGACTTTTCAGATACCCTGTCAGAATGCAGTGTTCTTTTGCTGTCTTTTCCCCCCAGGACACCATCCCTTCTCCAGGTTTGTACATATGTTCAGATGGGTTGATATTTTCAGCATGATGCCACAGCTGTGTTGCTCACAGTTGCTCTGAACCACAGTTTGCTGAGGTTGTCAGCTTCAAATCATTCATTTCAACTCTCTATTCATCTCTGCCACAGGTCTCAAAATGAGCTCTCTAGAGATTTTTTAATATTTTTTTTTTGGTTGTCTAATACACACTAAATAACACCAATCGACTAGCACAACCGCAGCGACTCATTCTGAACACCATTCTACCTTTCTTGTGAGATTTCGATGCAACATATACACTGTCAATTCTTAGGTGTCCATAACACAGAGCTGTATCTACACACTAGAGACACGCAGCGATATCCTCTATGACTCCTCAGACTGACTGTGCGCTGCTATGCCATCAGAACTGACGATGAGTGGCGCGTACTTGTGAAACTATCTCAAGTACAAGGCTATCATCTATTCTAGCACAATCTCTCTGCCTTGCCAACTGATCAGAGACAGAAATCACTGTCCAAGCCTTCCCAAAAATTATCATAATCGTGTTCCTAAACTGAAAACAGCTTTCTTCATGACACAGCTCAAATCAAAGCTCTTTTTCACCAACGAGATTAATATTTGAATAGCTCTGGTACACAGAGTATCTTCTCTTGACGTAAACACCTACAAGATCACCTAGACACCATTACTGTTCGGGTTTTCACCAAAACACGATAATTGCATGCACCATCTTCAAGTCACTCCAAGCTTGTTTGACATTCTCTAAAACCTAATGGCCTAAAATTCTTCCACCACTTTGACAAGACTGCGTATCTCCTTCAAGTACGCAACACTCCACAATCCTCAGCGCGTCTTGAGTGAATAATTTCATATGTATCCATCTACACCAAGCAGAGCTTTGCCGAATCTAAGATTCACCTTCCACTCCCTCTAAATAAAGAGGTTTTTATTACTCGGCAATTGGTCGCATTAATTAGATACGTTATTACTCCTTTATCAAGGGTGATGAAATCGCACATGGATAATGCACTGAGTAACTTATAGAATCACAATAAGAGTGTATAAAGGCGAAAATGCAATTTTCAATCTTAAAAAATTGCGCAGTTACGCATATTTTGAGACGTATAAACAAATTGGATTTGCTTCCAACAAAAAAAAAAAAGATTGAATTTTTCAAACAAATGATGAATCCTATTTGATATACCTCTTATGAATCTAAAGCATAGACCAAAGTAAAAGTGTAAACATAGTCATAGTGTAAAGGTAGCAGAGACTTAATTTCTGGACTATGATCTCTCAAAGGGCTGAATTATAAGTCAGTGTGACACCTGGATGCTGCAACATTCATTAATTTGTCATTAATCACGAATTTAATACTCTTTGTTTGAATAGGTATGCATTCTTACTCCAATACATCTCAAAAATGCGTAGAAATCGCGGAATGTTTGTGTACTCACCTTCTCTGAGCCATTCTGCAGCGCGTACTTCACATGCATATTATGGACTTCAAGAATCTTGGGTCGGTAAAGAGCGACAGTCTACTCAATTGCAATATGAAAAACTAAAAATCAACCTCTTGCCAAGCGTGAAATGTGAGGTTCTAGTAAAATAGGCTCATGTTTCTAACTGTACACTCTATCTACGGCGGCTCATATAATGCCAATCCAGACCATCTTGCTAGCAAAATCCTTCCATCCTCTCTTACGCCACTGTAAAGAAACAATCCACAACACATATGAACCCCAAATCATATAACAGAAAAGGTCCTACTAACGCATCCGTCATATAGATCTCTTAAAAAATACCCTGAACAGATTTGATTCCACCCTCAGGATAAGCAGTAATGCCAAAGATCCCCTCAGTCTCCTCAAAAATTCTCCTCCTTTCACCCAGAGCTGCTGCATGGGGATTCCCATGGATTCTGTGCACTCCCAAATTCCACTGACTTCTCTTGATATTGATATTTGCCCATGTTTCAAACAGCTGTAGGAAACAAACACCTTGCTGTAGAGCTGGAATCTTAAAATATTTCCATCATTTTTTACCAGAATTGAGCTTTTCTTGCTTCCACACCATGGCCTTTCCAGGGACAAAGTTACACTTCTGTACCAATAAACCATTCCTCTGCTACTTCTGCTCTTCTCGAGCTCTACTCTGGAGATCACTTCCCAAACTCCCACCACAACCGCACCCACCACCAGACTGCGTTGGAGACAACCTCCACTGCTTTTGGTCTGGCCACATCCACCACTCAGCCACCACAGCTTCCACCACCACAAGGCCAGAAGTCTCACCTCACTGTCCAGTCCACATCTCAGCCTAAAACTACAGCTCCAGCTTCTTCACCTTGGGCAGAGACTTCTCCACTTCTGACAACATGAATTCCTCTTGACTTACAAAGAGCCTGGAAAAACTCCACTGAAGGTTCTGATCTCGTGGCCAAACGAGGACGTGTTTTGCACAGAAAAACTCATTCTGATTTCACTCTTATTAATGCCAGTTCCAGGGAGCGAGGGAGGCTTCTGAAACTGTCGGCTTTCCAATCAAAGGAAACTTTCATGGCATTCAGACATTATCTGGAGAGCCATATGGATGCTTGCCTGGCAATCTGCCAGTTATCAAGCAGCTGATCTCTCCTTTTCCGTGCCTTTCCTTTGAAAGCCTTATGGTAAAGGCCCACTGATTTTCCTTTTCAATCCTCGGAGATCAAGTAGGCTTTAAAACAAGAAAAGACATGATTTCATTATTTTGGATTCATAAACTCAGAGAATGGCTTCTCCCAGGCTTCAGATTTAAAGGATGGCAGAGGACTTTAATCATAACTTAGAAATCAGAGTATGTGGGAGAAAAAAAAAAAAATATCCGTGTAGATTTCATCTTAATTTTAATCTTAATTAATCTTACAAATCTTGTACAAAAGAAATGCAGTGATATTTGTTTCTAGTGAGTTCTCTAGGGTGAGTTGTATGTAGAATTATTGAATTTCTTTGATTAAATATTTTATTAGAGTAAAAATGAAGATATGAGCAGACAAAAACTATTAAGAAGTTTCTATCAGCTTTTTGAAACTATTCTAGATTAGAAGATTTTTGCTGTTGAGAGAATCCAAAGTGCCTGATGCTTTTAAATAAATATAATTTTAAAAGGGTTAAAAATTAAAATAAGGAAAGTCTGTGTTTTAGGGCAGGTATTTACTATTCTATTATATGCTTCCTGATAGTATTAAATGCATCTTCAGTGATTTGACTCTTGTACAGACTGGCTGATGTGGGTTTGTGTATGACATTTTCTATACCAGTTAGCAGGCTGTAATATCAATATTCCATCTTTTATCTTCTGTCTTTGGGCAGTACGAAATATTTTGTCTAATGTGCTTCAAATACAGGTGAGCAGTGGAACTGTCCCTAATTAAGAGCCGAAATGAGATTCTTTTCAAAGTTCTGACTCTTAATGCTGACTGAGTAGCATCTGTTCTTCATTCCTAAATCCTAAATTCTTCTTCAAATGGAGAAAATTTGCATGTCTCTGCATATTTCTTGCTTCAAGAGTTCAGGTTTTCCCATTGGTACCTGATTGTGGTTTGCATCTGTTCATCAATTCTGACATTATTTCCCTTTTTCCATCAAAGGCGGGTGACACCTCCCTGTAGGAGTGAAGTGGAAATGATCCGTGCATCAGAATGGAAGGGGAATATCTCCAATTGAAGTGGATTAAGGAGATTGAACTTCTTTGGCAAAAGGGAATTTCATCTAAATTTTAAAAGTATATTGGCTGACCTTGGATTAAAAAGAAAAGAAAGATTAAAATCCTATTTGAGTCACACAGCTGCCAGCTTCGGAGATCAGAAAGCATTTTGGTTCATTTGAGGGTTTTATATAGGATGAGAGCTACATATTCTGCCTGTCTGGCCATAGTTAATATTCCTATTGCTCCTGGCATGCCCGGTGCTATGTCATATTTCTTCTCTCTATTGTACAATGAGTGTTTGAATTTGATCCTGCATTCCACTTGGAACTTATTTCTCTGGAAATGACAGAAAGCCTGGGACTCTGATTGCTGCTGCAGCTTTCGTTGGCTGTTTGATAAATGGCAACGTGTGTGAGTGTTCTGGGATTTTGTTTCATTTCAGTTTATAAATGTTAAATACAAAACCTATGGAGGCAACAGAAAAGCTTTTGTCTTTGGATTGGGCCCTAAAGAATTGCCAATATCTGTTGAAAAACCATGTTGTACTTTACAAATGAAAAGATCAGTCATGATTTCTAACAGACTGCAGCAACACCTCCATTAAAATAAGATAGCTCGGTGTTTCCTATTATTAAAAATGAGATTTTTTTTTTTTTTTTTTTTCCTTTCGAAAATTCATCAGGAAATACAGACTAAAAACTTTTCTTCATATGAGCTAATCACTTTTTTCCTTGGTAGTCTTAATGGTCTGAAGCTGTGGATCTTTGTTCCTCCAGCCTCTGCAAATGAATACCTCGAGGGACAGAAATTTCATATACTTCTTTTCCCCCAAGGTTATCCATTCTGCTGACTGCATGTCTGTCTCTCTAAACCATCCTATCAATTGCTCAAGTGTGAATGCTTTGTAATATGTTTTATATCTGGAAGGTTGAAGTTTTCTTCTCCTACTGGGAGTTTCATGTTTTGATTAGACAGTCTGAGTTTCTTTCTTTCTTTCTTTTTTTTTGTTTTTTTTTGGTTTTTTTGTTTTTTTTTGTTTGCCTCCTAGGAATTCCTGAAAAATTATCTTGTTGTACAAATAGTTTGGCAACTGAAACTTTGTAGTTACTTTTGTAGAATTTACTTTCCTCAGTATACAGAACTACCCTTCAATTTGAATTACCTTCCACATCAGTAAGGGCAGGCTACAAGTTTTTTTATTGCTGTAGTAAATATCTTACTCAAATATGTATTTTAAGCTATTATCTCCTCTAAAGGCTTAGGTCTCCTAAATATGTTGACTTAAATTTGAATTGCATGGGCAATATTATGGGCAAAATTATGCTGTTTAAAGCTCTTCTTGGGCAGCAGCAATCTCAGACTAGAGAAAATTGTCTGTAATTTAGAAGTGCTGCATTATCATTGCACAAAAGCAGATCTGGGAAATCTGCTTTATTCTGATTTATGCCCAGCACAACGAGGGCTCTCGGTCTGCCTGAGGACACAGCTCTTCAGGTGAAAGGCAAAAAACAGTGTGTACATGGATCAATGAAATATCAGATTTAGCAGTTCTCCCAACAGTAAGATGTTAAGGATAGCATCCTCTCTGCTTTTGGGTGGGGTTTTTTTGGTTATATCATTGTACCCTTTCACAATAGGCTGTTAATTTTAGATTAAAGACATAAAAAGTCGCTTTCCATGAAGCAACAGCCAAATATCTCCTTTCATTGGTGTGGTTGAGAGCAGAAAGGCACAATTCCTGAAACACAAATAAGCTTTTTGGTTTACATTCATGAAGAAAACAGATTTTAATTTTAGCAAATAGAATGATTAGTCTCCTATTTTGTATTGGAGAAAATATTGTGGGTTTTAAGGACAGTACCATTTGTAAAGAATGAAAATGTGCACTCTGGAGAGTTTAAATCCACTCATTTATAACTTCTGCCACATTAAAGGAGCTGAATATAAATCGATTGGATTAAGCAAATCTAATGTTACATTCTATTCAAATATGTTCTGTATATGTAATTAAAAACAGGTTTTATACATTTACAGTGTTTGCAAAACATATATTTCAATACTTTTTGCATTCAGAATGGTGCATATGCTGGAAATAATATCTTGAGGGGGAAAAATATGAGCGCTGAGGCTGAGTCAATATATATTTTAATATCAAGTGAGACGTACATTGGGTATGAAGTGTTTGCAGATGAGGAGAGCTATTCACCTCAGAAATATTAATCCCAAGCATTCCTTGCTCAAAGTTATCTAGACCATCACCATTCTTGAGACTAGTCTTCTTGAACTCTGCTCCAATATATTGAACTTAAAGCGCCACAAAGAAAGAGGCCATAATTGGTTGCTCAGCTGGCACAGAGCTCTACAACTCTTCACATCACAGCTCACCCTCAGACGCTACTGTGCTGATCTGCCTCAGGAACTGAAATTCTTATTTTAAATGCTGTCAAAAGACTCTCAGGGGTGTACAGGGATTTAAGAGCAAAATGTTTGGCCATGAGGTGAGTGGGCTGCAGATGCTTCACTGTGGCTTTTTAGGAAGTCAGTGGGTTAGATCCAGTTAGTTCCATAGGAAAAGATGGAGAACTCGGCAGCAAAGCTGTGTTTTTCTGTGGCATGTGAAGGGAATGCCAGCATTTGGCATGAACACATTGGTGTGAAGATGCTGATTTTTCTTCGATGCATGGAGAACACAGGTTTTAATGATGTTGGTGTTTAGGGAAAAAAGCCAAGAAAAGCATAAGAAGTCCTCAGAGAACACCTGTTTGCTTGCTGTTTGTGCAGTGTCTACAGAGGGTGATGCATTTGTTTTATGTTTTTTCCTCAGGACCATACTGTTTGCCATGCTGCTGAGGAGTTGAGCACTCGTCAACCATCTGCAAGGTTGCCTCGGATCAACCCCTTGTGAAACCCAGGTAGCACAGTAGGAAAATTATCACATTGCTCTGGGGGGCTCAGAAGTCTCAATCCCTGAGCTTCTTTAGGGCAAAGCTCCTTAATGAAATCACAATATTTGGATGGCACAGTCCCCAGGATATGTAAACATGCTGCCTAAACAGCTGTTAAATAATTGTCAATGTTTATTCGGGCTCTCAATCAGGGAGAGGTAGATTTTCACACAGTTTATGGTGCGGTCTCCGTGGAGAACAAAGTTAATCCTTCTGATGTGGAAGCATTTCAGAGCTGCAGCGCTCTTTCTTTGAAGTCACTGTTTCACTGGGTGCTGGGACAGTGATTTCTATCCATTTGCACCCTGCTTTGTTTAGCACTTTCACTCTAATGTTGGGTTTAGATGATGATTATGTACATCCACAGAACTCCATGAACCTGTGAGCCTTCAGCAGCCAGCACAGTCAAACTCAAAGTCTCAGCACAGTGATCTGTGAACAAGACATGTTTGAACCAGTTTGTGTCCAAAACTCCATGTTAGAGTTTGCACTTGTTCCAATGCCATGCCACAGCGTGCAATGTGAATATTTGCTGTAGTACATCTGTACTGTTGTGTGCTCTGAGATGCCTCAGGTTAGGCTGGATGCTCCACACACAGCATAATTTATTTTTCAGACAGAAAGATGTTCCAAGTGGCAGAGCGTGAAGTGAGGAACGATGTGTGGATCTACTCAAAAACACCCAGTTTTTAGGTAAGTGTTGTGTGTTTGTATCTCTGGAGTTTTGCACTTTTTATTCAGGTTTTTGTAAAGTGAAAATAAGGAGGAAAAAGACCCAATGCATTCCTGCATCTTGTGAGTAATCCATTTATAAGTGGAAGATGTAGTTTCCACATGAATATCACTCATATAATCACTTATCCCGAAGTTTTGCAGTGGTATAAAAATTAAAGGTTTTGTTTTACTTACATGATTGACACGCATTTGGATGTTTCAGACACAGACTTCTATAATAAGCAGCGACACATGTAGAGCTATCACTCGCACTTCTCATATCTTCGACGATCCAAAGGACTAAACACGAACTAAAGAAGAACTGTTCTAGGAGTGAGCGATCACTAAATCTGTATGCATGCTGACGCTCACTATTCTAAATATTCAATGTGTCACTTGGGCTTTTGCTGCGTGGCATGGTGGAGCGAGCAGCAGAGCTGCATGTTAGTATAAATGATCCAACCACTCTGACCTGTCGAGTCTGTCTATGAGCGATGACTGTCTCCATTGGCAGACTCCAAAGGCACATCCTGGGCACGCTTGAGTTGCCTCTAGTCTATCATATGTTAAAGTTCTGAACTTTTCCTCTTCTCAACCTAAACGTCCACTCTCCATCTGACTACCATATTTTTAAGTTCTCTGACAACCACCTTTGACTTCATGAGCAATGCTGATAGCACACACTGTACAATTCTGTGCACTATTAGGAATATCCAAATACAGCTACGAGATTTAAATGACTCTCGTTGCGGTGATGTTTATGTTTTACAATGCTCGACATCTGACTAATAAACAGTACGGATGTTACCAAATAGTAGCTGAACTGAAAATCGGATCACACAAACCAAAAAGCAGTGTGTTTTCATAGTAAAAGTATTTGCCCAAAACTAATGAGCATCACACCGGTTCTTCTTTCTGTTTGGAACATTGCGCGCTTTTCTTTGTGGGTTTTGTTACGGTATTAACATTGCTGTATGGTCGTCCACTAACCTCTCTCTCATGCCTGTGACTGAGCCATTCACTAAGAAAACAGGACCTACCTAAACAGCATCAAGGAATGGGAAGAGGTAAAAACCAGCAGTAGGTCTGAGAGAGTTGTGGGTTTAGCCAGATGCTTGTCACGGATCAAGGGATACAGCCCCAAGATGAATCCAAATTATCAAATAATTTTATTCAAACATGGGCACTCAGCCTCCAAAGTTCTAGTGTGGATCAGGGCCTTATTGTACCACATCCCACAGATTTGAATTAGTCTGCTCCTTTCTTGCTTCGTGGACCAGTTTCTCTGGTCTAACAGATCCAAGTGTGAATGTTTTTCTCTTCACATTCCATCCAGCTGGCTCTGCTTACTTAGTGACATAGACAGAGAAAGTTTTCCAAAGAGATGAACCAACTGTCAAAATAAAGTGGTCATTCATTTTTTATTAAGTCCTGTTCCTTCTTTCATGCCTTTATATTGCAATTTAAACCATCTTGTTCCCTCCTGCCAACATCAGTGTCTGGCACATGAAAAGGGAAAGGGTCATCACCAGTGGAATGTTTTCATTCTCACAGTTACTAAAATGCACCGCCTTTGGTCACAAGCACAAAACCAGCAAGAAGAACAAAGTCATGTGCACTGGTTGGATAAAACAAAGCCAGGGAGGATGGGAAGAAGCAGCTTCTGTGTAGCGAGAGCAGACAGCTTGCTCACTCCTGCTCTGGATCCCAGCACACTTCTTGGGCTCTCTGTTGGACAGATGGCTCGCCTCGATCTTCGGCTCCTCTCCCCTTTCCTCTCCCACCAGCACGAAAGCTGTACATGCTGCTCCATCCTGCCATGCCAATTACAGTGAGGGGATAATGACACTGACTGCATTCCAACGCCACCCAGGCTTGGAGCTGATTAGACAGATGGGCAAAACATGGAAAGACTTGTCTGTAACTTTGAGAACTGGGATCTGAAAAGCCAGAAACTTATTTTTGCTCCTTGCCTGGAGGCTTTTGAATGGAGGCTCAGACCTTAACCAAAATTCCAGTTACTACTTCTTTTTCTGACTTGTCACATTCCCTCTGTTTGTGAAGAAAACTTATGGAAACAAAGGAAAACACCTCTTGGCGCACTACTAGCGAGTGTGCTTCTGCACTTAAGCCTAATCTAGGCAGTTCTTCATATATGTCTTTTAAGACACAAACAGTGCATACTGAAATGTTAGACCATCAACCTACTTCCTGAAGCAGTACCTATACTCTGAGCCACACTACATATTTATTGCCCTTCTGAAGATATCATAACTTCAGGCATGGATCAAGAGTCCCCCTGCATCTGACAATCAATTTGTCTGCCCAAGTCACCAGTTCTTAATAATATACATGGCATTAACCAGGTAATCAATCCCCTTTAATATTCACAGTCATACTTCACCTTGCATTCTTATAATTGCTTGAAGCAGGGCACTTGCAAAACGACAGGTTGAGCCCATTTTGAGAGAAGCACTCCTTTAAGGATCGAGCAGTGCTCGCATGCCAGGTTGTCATGCACAGAGACTGTTTTTTATCCCCTCCTCTGCTGCCATTCCAGGCGAGTGTGAGCTCTCTGAGCTTCACAATGGGAGATCGCACCTCTTAGCAAAGCGACCTGCTTGGCCCTGAGACAAATCTCCATTGGAGACAACTCCAACAATCCTCTCGCCACAGAACAAACATCAGCGTG
>CM019235.1:1685779-1731635 GCA_009741485.1 Malurus cyaneus samueli | reverse complement strand
CATCCAGACCGCTGAACATTCCCTTTGACTTTGTCCCCATCCCAGTGACAGAGATAAGAGCCGTGACCACCACAATTAATGCAGAAACATCATTCTCTGCTCCTGGGATGAGCTCAACTTCCACCGCCACTGCTGATCTGAGCTCTACTCTGGAGACCACTTCCCCAGTTCTCACAACAACTACTTTTGCCACCACTACTGTGTTGGAGAAAACCTCCACTGCTGCAGGTTTGTCCACATCCACCACTGAGCACACAGCTGTGTCCACCACCACAAGGCCAGAAGGGTCCACCTCAGCTGTCCAGTCACCATCTCAACTGGAGACGACACCTTCAACCTCTTCTGCTTGGCCAGAGACATCTCCATTGGAGACAACTTCCACAATCCTCTCGACATCAGCACAAACCTCCACCCTAAAGCCTTCAGCCACCACTCCAATCCAATCCAGGCCCACTGGAACATCCGCTGTTGACAATGTCCCCATCCCAGTGACAGAGATAAGAGCTGCGACCACCACGGTCCTTGCACAAACATCGTCCTCTGCCCCTGCGACAAGTCCAACTTTTGCTGCCACCACCTCTGCTCTGAGCTCTACTCTGGAGACCACTCACCAAACTCTCACCACAACTACACCCAGCATGACCTCCAAGGCATTTGAAACAACGTCCACTGCTGCTGCTCTGGCCACATCCCCCACTGAGGCCACCACAGCTTCCACCACTACAAGGTCAGAAACCTCCACCTCAGTTGTCCAGACCACATCTCAGCTGGAGACTAAAGCTTCAATCTTCTGCTCCAGAAAGTCTCCATTTGGGACAGCCTCCACAATCCTCTCACCACAGCACAAACCTCAGCCTAAAGCCTTCACCACCACTCCAATCAATCCAGCCCATTGGAACTCTCTTCTTGACCAGGTCACAACATCAGCAACAGAGGAAACAGCTGCGCACACGGTCCACGCACAAGCATCATCTTCTGCTCTGGGACAAGCCCAACTTCTGCCACACCTCTGGTCTAAGCTCGACTCTAGAAACCACTTCCCCACCTGCAACACAATACACCCCACCATCACCATGGTGTATGAGAGAAGCTCCACTGCTGCTGGTTTGGAAATCGACTGAGTCCACCTCTGTGTCCACCACAACAAGTCAGAAAGTCTCCACCTCAGCTGTCCAGTCCCCATCTCAGCCTGACAATACAACTCCAGCCTCTTCCTCTCAGGCAAGAGACATCTCCACCTGTGACAGCCTCCACAAATCCCTCGAATACAGAGCAAACCTCCAGCCTAAAGCCTCCAGCCACCACTCGAATCCAGTCCAGCCCTACTGGAACATCCCTCTTGATCAGGTCACAAATGTAGCAAATAGAACAAACCTCGCGGCCACCACGGTCCCGTACAACAGAATCGTCCCCCTCTCCAGGGACAAGCCCAACTTCAAGCACCACCTCTTCTTTCATCTGAGCTCTACACTGGAGAACACTTCCCAATTCTCGCACAGCAACACCAACACAAACACTGTCTTGGAGACAGTGTCCACTCCTGCTGGCCTGGACATCCACTCTGGGGCCACCACTGCTTCCACCACCACAGGCCAGAAGGCTTCACCTCCAGCTGTCCAGACCACATCTCTGCCTGAGTCAACAGCTTCAGCCTCTTCTGTTTTGCCAACAGACGTCTCCACTTTGGACAACCTCCACAATGCTCTTGAGCACAGCACAAACCTCCAGCCCTAAAACCTTCAGCCACAACTCCAATCCAATCCAGCCCCACTGGAACTATCTCTTGACCAGGTCACAATTTCAGCAACAGAAACAACTGTGGCCACACGTCCTCACACAGCCATCATCCTCGTCTCCTGGGATAAGCCAACCTCTGCCACCACCTCTGCTCTTCCTCTGAGCACTTCTCTGGAGAACACTCCCAAACTCTCCCCAAACTACAGCCACCACCACCACTGTGTTGGAGACAAGCTCCAATGCTCCTGCTCTGGCAACATCCAACACTGTGGCCACTACTGTGTCCACTACCAGAAGGCAGAAGTGTCCACCTCATCTGCCCCCTCAATCATCTCACCCTGTGACTAGGCTTCAGCCTCTTCCTCTCAGACAAGAGTCTCCACTTGTGACACCTCCAGATCCTCTCACCACACACAAAAAATCCAGCCTAAAGCCTTCTTCCACCACATCCAATCCAATCCAGCCCAGCTGGAACACCCCTGTTACAAGTCCCTCCCAGTGACAGGCATAAGAGAGCTGCGACCACCACAGTCGGTGCACAAACATCGTCTCTGCCCCTGGGACAAGCCAACTTCATGCTGCCACCTCTGCTTGATCACTTCCCAGACTCTCCCCAAAACACAGCCACCACCAGCTCTGTGTTTGAGACAAGCTCCAGTGCTCCTGGTCTGAAAACATCAGCCGTTGGGGCCACCATCGTGTCCACTACCACACAGCCGAAGTCTCCACCGTGGCTGTCCACTCGTCATCTCAGCCTGAGACTGTGACTTCAGCCTCCTCCCCTCATGCTGAAACTTCTCCATTTGTGATGACCTCCACAATCCTCTCAACCACAGACAAACCTCTAGCCTAAAGCCTCAGCCACCCTCCCATCCAATCCAGCCCTGCCGGAACATCCCTGTAGACCAGGCCACTTCAGTGACAGAGGAAACAACCGCAAACCACCACGGTCCTTGCAGAGACATCGTCCTCTGCTCCTAGAGAAGATCAACTTCCTGCCACCACCTCAGCTCTTCCTCTGAGCTCTAATCTGGAGATCACTTCCCAAACTGTCACCACAACTACACCCACCACCTCCAAGGTGTTTAATACAACCTCCACTCCCGCTGCTCTGGCCACATCCTCTGTTGAGGCCACCACTGCTTCCACCACCACAAGGCCAGAAAGTCTCCACCTCAGCTGTCCAGACCATGTCTGAGCCTAGACACGGCTTCAACCTCTTCTGCTTGGCCAGAGACGTCTCCCTTTTGGACAACGTCCACAAACCTCTGACCACAACACAAACTTCCAATGTAAAGTCTTCCAGCCACCACTCCAATCCAATCCAGCCCTGCTGAAACATACCCCTCTGACCAAGAAACGTCAGAAACGACAAAGACAACACCTGTAATGACCCACGTCCGTACTGAAGCATCATCCTCTTCTCCAGGACAAGCCCCAGCTTCAAGCACCACTGCCTCTCTTCCTCTGAGCTCTACTTTGGAGAGCACTTCCCAACTCTACCCTACTACACCCACCACCAGTACAGTGTTTGAGACAGCCTCCACTGCTGCTGGTCTGGCCACATCCACCACTCATCCCACCTCTGTGTCCCCCACTAGAATCCAGAAGTCTCCACCTCAGCTGTCCAGTCCACATCTCTATCTGAGACTACAGCTTCAGCCTCTTTCCTCCAGAAGAAATATTTCCCCTTGTGACAACTTCCAAAATGCTCTCGACCGACAGAACAAACTCCATGCAAAGCCTTCAGCCAGCACTCCAATCCAATCCAGCCTGCTGGAACATCCGCTGTGACTTTGTCCCATCCAGTGACAGAGGTAAGAGCCGTGACCACCACAGTCCGTGCACAAACATCGTCCCCTGTTGCTGGGACAAGCCAAACTTCCACAGCCACCTCTGCTCTGAGCTCTACTCTGGAGAACACTTCCAACCTGTCACAACAATTATGCCCACCACCTCCAAGGTGTATGAGAGAAGCTCCCCAGCTGCCTGTCTGGCCACATCGACCATTGGGTCCACCTGGGTGTCCACCCACAACATGGCACGAGAATTTCCACATTGTATGTCCAGTCATCATTCTGCCTGGATCTACAGCTTCACCTCCCCTCATGCTGAGACTTCTCCACTTGTGACAACTTCCAAAATGCTCTCCACCACTACACAAAATTCAGCCTAAAGCCTTCAGCACCCACTCCAATCCAATCCAGCCCTTGCTGGAACTCTCCTCTTTACCAGGAAACAACAGAAATTACAAAAACAACACCTGCAACCACCACAGTCCATACTGAAGCGTTGTCCTCTTCTGCAGGGACAAGCCCAGCTTCTGTCACCACCTCTGCTCTTCCTCTGAGCTCTACTCTGGAGATCACTTCCCAAACTCCCACCACAACCGCACCCACCACCAGTACTTGTTGGAGACAACCTCCACTGCTGTTGGTCCGGCCACATCCACCACTCAGCTCACCACAGCTTCCACCACCACAAGGCCAGAAGTCTCCAAGTCACCTGTCCAGACCACATCTCAGCCTAAAACTACAGCTCCAGCCTCTTCACCTTGGGCAGAGACTTCTCCACTTCTGACAACTCAACAATCCTCTTGACCACAGCACAAACCTCGAGGATTAAGCCTTCAGCCACAACTCCAGTGCAATCCAGCCCCACTGGGACATCTGTTATCCAGGCCACAAGTTCAGCAACAGAGGAAACAACTGTGAGAACCACGGTCCTTGCCCAAACATCATCCTCTGCTCCTGAGAGAAGACCTACTTCTGCCACCACCTCTGCTCTTCCTCTGAGCTCTACTCTGGAGATCACTTCCCAAACTCTCACCACAACTACACCCAGCACCAGTACTGGGTTTGAGACAACCTCCACTGCTGCTGGTCTGGCCACATCCACCACTGAGCTCACCACTGCTTCTACCACCACACGGCCAGAGGTCTCCACATCACCAGTCCAGTCCACATCTCAGCTTGAGACTACGGCTCCAACCTCTTCTCCACTTGTGACAACCTCCTCAGTCCTCTCAACCACAGCACAAACCTCCATTGTAAAGCCTTCAGCCACCACTCCAACGCAATCCAGCCCTGCTGGAACATTCCCTCTTGACCAGGCCACAACTTCAGTGACAGAGGAAACAACAGCAACCACCACGGTCCTTTCACAGACATCATCCTCTGCTACTGAGAGAAGACCAACTTCTGCCACCACCTCTGCTCTTCCTCTGAGCTCTACTCTGGAAAACATTTCCCCAACTCTGACGACAACTACACCCAGCACCAGTACTGGGTTTGAGACAACCTCCACTCCTGCTGCTCCGGCCACATCTTCCATTGAGGCCACCACTGCTTCCACCACAACAAGGTGGGAAGCCTCCACCTCGGCTGTCCAGACCACGTCTCAGCCGGAGGCTATGGCTTCAACCTCTTCTGCTTGGCCTGAGACATCCCCATTGGAGACAACATAAATGCTCTTGACCACAGAACAAACATTCAGCCTAAAGCCTTCAGCCACCACTCCAATCCAATCCAGCCCTGCTGGAACATCTCCTCTTTACCAGGAAACAACAGAAACGACAAAAACAACACCTGCAACCACCCCAGTCCATACTGAAGCATTGTCCTCTTCTGCAGGGACAAGCACAGCTTCTGTCACCACCTCTGCTCTTCCTCTGAGCTCTACTCTGGAGATCACTTCCCAAACTCCACCACAACCGCACCCACCACCAGTACTGCGTTGGAGACAACCTCCACTGCTTTTGGTCTGGCCACATCCACCACTCAGCCCACCACAGCTTCCACCACCACAAGGCCAGAAGTCTCCACATCACCGGTCCAGTCCACATCTCAGCCTAAAACTACAGCTCCAGCTTCTTCACCTTGGGCAGAGACGTCTCCACTTCTGACAACCTCACCGATCCTCTTGACCACAGCACAAACCTCGAGGCTTAAGCCTTCAGCCACCACTCCAATGCAATCCAGCCCCACTGGAACATCTGTTATCCAGGCCACAAGTTCAGCAATAGAGGAAACAACTGTGAGAACCACGGTCCTTGCCCAAACATCCTCTTCTCCTGAGAGAAGACCAACTTCTGTCACCACCTCTGCTCTTCCTCTGAGCTCTACTCTGGAGATCATTTCGAAACTCTCGCCACAACTACCCAGCACCAGTACTAGGTGTTGAACAACCTCCACTGCTGCTGTCTGACCACACACCACTCAGCTCACCACTGCTTCCACCAGCACACGCCAGAGGTCTTCCACATCACCGGTCCAGTCCACACTCAGCTTGAGCATACGGCTCCAACCTCTTCCTGCACTGTGACAACCTCCTCAGCCTCTCAACCACAGCACAAACCTCTATGTAAAGCCTTCAGCCACCACTCCAATGCAATCCAGCCCCACTGGAACATTCCCTCTTGACCAGGCCACAACTTTAGTGACAGAGGAAACAACAGCGGCACCACGGTCCTTGCAACATCATCCTCTGCTACTGAGAGAAGACCAACTTCTGCCACCACCTCTGCTCTTCCTCTGAGCTCTATCTGGAGATCACTTCCCAAACTCTCACCAAACTACACCCAGCACCAGTACTGGGTTTGAGACAACCTCCACTCCTGCTGCTCCGGCCACATCTTCCATTGAGGCCACCACTGCTTCCACCACATCAAGGCGGGAAGCCTCCACCTCGGCCCAGACCACGTCTCACCGGAGACTACGGCTTCAACCTCTTCTCTTCCTGAGAACATTCGCTGACGACAATCCCATCCTCGACCACAGAACAAACATTCAGGGTGAAGCCTTCAGCCACCACCTCCAATCCAATCCAGCCCTGCTGAACATTCCTCTTTACCAGGAAACAACAGAAAATGACAAAAACAACACCTCAACCACCACAGTCCATACTGAAGCATTGTCCTCTTCTGCAGGGACAAGTCCAGCTTCTGTCACCACCTCTGCTCTTCCTCTGAGCTCTACTCTGGAGATCACTTCCCAAACTCCCACCACAACCGCACCACCACCAGTACTGTATTGGAGACAACCTCCACTGCTTTTGGTCTGGCAACATCCACCACTCAGCCCACCCCTGCTTCCACACCACAAGGCCAGAAGTCTCCACGTCACCTGTCCAGTCCACATCTCAGCCTAAAACTACAGTTCCAGCCTCTTCACCTTGGGCAGAGACTTCTCCACTTCTGGCAACCTCAACAGTCCTCTCGACCACAGCACAAACCTCGAGGCTTAAGCCTTCAGCCACAACTCCAGTGCAATCCAGCCCTGCTGGAACATCTGTTATCCAGGCCACAAGTTCAGCAACAGAGGAACAACTGTGAGAACCACAGTCCTTGCACAAACATCATCGTCTGCTCCTGAGAGAAGACCAACTGCTGCCACCACCTCAGCTTCTCCTCTGAGCTCTACTCTGAGATCACTTCCCAAACTCTCACTACAGCTACACCAGCCCATATGGGTTGAGACAACTGCACTGCTGCTGCTCTGGCCACATCCACTCAGCTCACCACTGCTCCTCCACCACTACAAGGCCAGAGGTCTCCACATCAACCGGTCCAGTCCACATCTCAGCTTGAGACTAACGGCTTCAGCTTCTCTCCACTTGTGACCACCTCCGCGATCCTCTCAACCACAGCACAAACCTCCATTGTAAAGCCTTCAGCCACCACTCCAATGCAATCCAGCCCTGCTGAACATTCCCTCTTGACCAGGCCACAACTTCAGTGACAGAAGGAAACAACAGCAACCACCACGGTCCTTTCACAGACATCATCCTCTGCTACTGAGAGAAGACCGACTTTCGCACCACCTGCTCTTCCTCTGAGCTCTACTCTGGAGATCATTTCCCAACTCTCACACACAACTACACCCAGCACCAGTACTGGGTTTGAGACAACCTCCACTCCTGCTGCTCTGGCACATCTTCCACTGAGGCCACCACTGTTTCCACCACATCAAGGTGGAAGTCTCCACCTCGGCTGTCCAGACCACGTCTCAGCCGGAGCTATGGCTTCAACCTCTTCTGCTTGGCCTGAGACATCCCCATTGGAGACAACTTCCACAATCCTCTCGACCACAGAACAAACATTCAGCAGAAAGCCTTCAGCCACCCTCCAATCCAATCCAGCCCTGCTGGAACATCTCCTCTTTACCAGGAAACAACAGAAACAACAAAAACAACACCTGCAACCACCACAGTCCATACTGAAGCGTTGTCCTCTTCTGCAGGGACAAGCCCAGCTTCTGTCACCACCTCTGCTCTTCCTCTGAGCTCTACTCTGGAGATCACTTCCCAAACTCCCACCACAACCGCACCCACCACCAGTACTGCGTTGGAGACACATCCCTTGCTTTGGTCTGGCACATCCACCACTCAGCCCACCCCTGCTTCCACCACACAAGGCCAGAAGTCTCCACGTCACCTGTCCAGTCCACCCTTCAGCCTAAACTTACAGCTCCGAGCCTCTTCACCTTGGGCAGGACTTCTCCACTTCTGACAACTCAACAATCCTCTTGACCACAGCACAAGCTCGAGGCTAAGCCTTCAGCCACAATCCAGTGCAATCCAGCCCACTGGAACATCTGTTATCCAGACCACAAGTTCAGCCACAGAGGAAACAACTGTGAGAACCACGGTTCTGCCCAACATCATCTCTGCTCCTGAGAGAAGACCTACTTCTGCCACCACCTCTGCCTCTTCCTCTGAGCTCTACTCTGGAGATCACTTCCCAAACTCTCACTACAGCTACACCCAGCCCAGTACTGGGTTTGAGACAACCTCCACTGCTGCTGGTCTGGCCACATCCACCACTGAGCTCACCACTGCTTCCACCACCACACGGCCAGAGAGTCTCCACATCACCAGTCCAAGTCCACATCTCAGCTTGAGACTATGGCTCCAACCTCTTCTCCACTTGTGACACCTCCACGGTCCTCTCAACCACAGCACAAACCTCAATTGTAAAGCCTTCAGCCACCACTCCAACGCAATCCAGCCCTGCTGGAACATTCCCTCTTGACCAGGAAACAACAGAAACAACAAAAACAACACCTGCTACCACCACAGTCCATACTGAAGCATTGTCCTCTTCTGCAGGGACAAGCCCAGCTTCTGTCACCACCTCTCTCTTCCTCTGAGCTCTACTCTGGAGATCAGTTCCCCAGCTGTCACCACAACCACGCCCACCAACAACAAAGTGTTTGAGACCGCTTCCCCTCCAGCTGCTCTGCTACATCCTCCATTGTGGCAACCACTGCTTCCACCACCACAAGGTCAGAAGTCTCCACTTTTGCTGTCCAGTCCACATCTCTGCTGAATCTACAGCTTCAGCCACTCTCCTCTGCCAAAGACGTCTCTGCTGTGTGACAACCTCCACTCTCCTTTCAACCACAGCACAAAACTCCAGCCTAAAGCCTTCGACAACCCACTCCATTCCATTCAGCTCCATTGGAACCTCTCTTGAACAGGTCACAACTTCAGCAACTGAGGAAACAACATGTGATCACCACGGTTCTCACACAGCCATCATCCTCGTCTCCTGGGATAAGCCTAACCTCTGCTAACCACCTCTGCTCTTCCTCTGACCACTTCTCTGGAATTCACTTCCCAAACTCTCCCGAAAACTGCAACCACCGCCACCACTGTGGTGCAGACAAGCTCCAATGCTCCTGGTCTGTCAACATTTGCTGTTCAGGCCACTACTGTGTCCACCACCACACAGCCAGAAGTGTCCACCTCATCTGCTCCCTCGTCATCTCAGCCTGCGTCTACAGCTTCAGCCTCTTCCCCTCATGCTGAGACTTCTCCACTTTTGACAACTTCCACAGTCCTCTCAACTACAGCCCAAACCTCAAGCCTAAAACCTTCATCCACCACTCCCATCCAATCCAGCCCTGCTGGAACATGCCTGTTGACATTTCCCCATCCCATGACAGAGATAGAGCCACAACCACCACAGTCCATGCAGAAACATTGTCCTCTGCTCCTGCGACAATTCCAACTTCTGCCACCACCTGCTTTTCCTCTGAGCTCTGCTCTGGAGACACTTCCCCAACTCTCACCACAACTTCTCCAACTGCCACTACTGTGTTTAAAACAACCTCCTCTGCAGCTGGTTTGTCCACTCCCATGCTGAGGCCACCGACTCTGTCTACCACCATAAGTTCCAGAAATGTTCCACCTCCGCCATCCAGTCACCATCTCAGCCTGAGACTATGACCTCAACCTCTTCCACTGGCCAGAGACATCTCCGCTTGTGACAACTTCCACTCTCCTCTCTTCCAAAGCAGAGATTTTGAGACACTTCTCCTGCAGTGACAACTTCCACTCTGCCTTTCTCTACTTTGGGTCCGTTTACTACACAGACATCCAACACACTTTTTCCTGGTCTCATCAGTTCACCTCCTTTTGAAACTACAGCAATACCTGCTACTATCTGGTATCAAATCTAGTAAGTTCTATAACAGTTAAGGAAACTGAGTTATTTTGTATATTTTTTATATGAAATAGTACCATCATTGCAGCTTATAGCTTCCCTATAAAGGCCCATGCTGATTAAATAATGTTTCATAAATAATTTTAATTACTCCTCATTTGGCAATATTTACAATTATCGCTACCATATTATACACAATATGATACTTAGATTTCTAGTTATTAAATTATTTAAACATTCAGTCTTTTGTGCTGATGCATAGTCTTTGCAAAATTTCTAGTGCTATCAAAATCAATTAACAGGCATACAAGGAGTGGTGTTTTCTTATCTCCAAATTAAAAATGATTATATATGGACTAGAAAGTATAAAATGTATCACTATAATCTCAAGAAATGCTTAATATATCTATATTTATCTCTATTATATACTAATATATAATAGCTGTTAAAATTAAAATGAAAGGAATCTTAGCATGTATATATTAAAGAAAAAGAAAGCATTTGTAATCTAGACTGGGAATACAAAACCCATATGGTGAATAAAGAAACAGGACAAAGGAGGCATGAATGGAAAACCCCACGGCTGACAGGATGTGACCTGGAACTTTGTAATTGTCCATATCAGTGCCCTGACACTGAGGTTCTTGCCCCTTTCTTCACCCCACACTGTGCTTCTTCCAGCTCCCACCCATGCCAGCAACCACAGACTGCTGCCCTGGAGCATTCACCATCAACTTCACCATCACCAACCTCCCTACAAATTCCGAACCTGGAGAAACAGCTCAGCAGGTTCAATGCTACACGGAGAGTCACAGAACCTGGTAAGTGGCCCTTCTCAATGGCCATGGCCTGGCCTAGACTGAACCATAAAATTGGAGGGAGTGCATGACCTGGCCATGGCTTAACTGTGAACATTCTTGCAGCTCAACCGCCTGCTGAAGGAACCAGCATTGCCCGCTTTCTAGGATGTAAACAACAGCTTCAGGTATGGGCAGCATTCATTCCTTTTCCAATGTCTGATCAGATTAGGAGTTTGACAAGTACGTTCTGCTCACAACCAATAACGGAGGCAGGTCTACTGCCAATGGATGCCCTGCTCCTCCTGGTGACCTTCTGCACTTACACCTTCTCTTGAGAGGTGCCACTCACGTGCTGCCTGCCTCATCTCGAGGAGGTGACAACAATCCCAAAGAGGATTTCTGAAGTTCTGCCTGGTCATTTACATTCTGATAAATCCAGCATTTCAGTGGAGGTGGAGCAGTGCTGCGCAATCACAAATAGAACATTTGAAATACAGATGCTTCCCTAAATAAAGAGAAGCACACAAAAGCCATCAATATCAGCATTGCCCAGAATAATGTGCAGAGATGATGGCTATGAGGTTCTCTGTGTTTCTCAGGCCCGGCAAGTGACAAGGGACAGACGCGGGTGGACCCGTCACCAGTGTGCACCTACAGCAAGGAGCCCTCGGCGCGCCTTTGGACAGGGTGGGCTGTACACAGCCAAGTGAGCAACAAGACCAGAGGCATCACCAGACTGGCCCTACAGCCTGGACAGGCACAGCCTCTACGTCGAACGGTGAGCGGGCTCCTTGACCTCGGCCTCCTGTGCTGTGCCATGCAGCCCGGGACCAGCGCTGCCCCTTGCCAGCTCACTGCGACCCCTCTGCTTGTCTTCCCAGGCTACAACGAACAGCCAGTGCTGACCAGTAGAGTACCTGCAGGAGCTGGGTGGGGATCAGAGGCAACACATGCCTCAGGGTCTTATAGGAGCAGACAGAGCCTGGGGGGGAACTTGAATAACCGGGTAATGGGAAAGCACCCGGCCTTCCCCATGGAGAGCAGTGTCCTCAGGAGACATCTGCTCACATCCAACAGAGCTGTAACAACCAAGTCTCTGCCCTTTGTCACTCCCCTCTGTGCCCCTTCCAGCTCCTGCCCAACCATCAACCACAACTGCCGCCCTGGAGCGTTTCACTGTCAACTTCACCATCACCAACCTGCCCTACACTTGACCTGGACAGACACTGAACTCACCAAGTCAACACTACAACGGAGGTTATGAACACACTGGTAGTGGACCATCACTGCAAATGGCATGTGCCTTGCACTGCTCTACTCATAAAATAGTAGGAGTGGCACAGGAGCAGGCCATGGCTTAACTGTGATAACCTCTGGCCCATTGCACTTGACCAACTGATAAGGAAAGCACATTGGCCTCGATTTCAAGGATGTGAGAAACAGCTTTCAGTATCGGTACGAAAATTGTCCCATTGAAATCTCTTGTTTTGAAGTGACAGGCCTGTCATGGCTCTACTCGTCCATTCCTCACTGTAAGAGTAGGAACACTTTCCCATAATGCCCTTTCTGCCCTAGAGCCTCCCCTCACGCCTGTCCTTCTCATCTTAGGGTGGAGAAGGTGTCTCCAAGATAACTCTAATGGTCTGAAGCTTTCTACGTTCCCGAAGCATTAGTGGCAGTGCAGAAACACTGTCAGCATGACACACTAATTTCGAGAAGGCAGAACTTACTCCACTCAGGAAGAGACCACAGGGAAGACCCACCCCCAGCTGTTGGAATTTGTGAGGATTACAAAAAGGAGGTCCCTGTGTTCAGAGCCCGGCAGTGACAGGACCAGACGCGGTGGACGCCGTGTGCACCTACAGCAAGGAAGCCCTCGGGCGCGCCTTTGGACAGGGTGGGGCTGACCAGCAAGTGAGCAAGCAAAGACGAGCATCAGCCAGCTGGGCCCCTACACCTGTGACCAGGAACAGCCTCTACGTCAAACGGTGAGCGGACGCTCCTTGCCCGGCCTCCTATGCTGGGCCATGGCAGCCACTGGGCCAGCGCTGCCCCTTGGCCAGCTCAGCTGCTGACCCTCTGTCTCTGTCTTTCCCCGCAGGCTACAACGACAGCAGTTGACTGACCCAGGAGTACTGCCAGGGGCGGATGGGATCAGAGGGAAAACCGAGCAGTTGGCGCCCCGGTCAAAGGGGCCGGGTTTATAGGGCAGAAGAGCTGGGGGGGGAACTTGAAAGGCCCGGCTAATGGAAAGCAACCTGGCCTCCCCATGGAGAGCAGTTGTCCTCAGGATGACATCTGCTCACATCCACCCTAGAGCTGAACAACCAAGGTCTCTATTCCCTTTGTCTACTCTCCCATCCTGTGCCCTTCAGCTCCTGTTCCCACCTATTCAACACAGAGCTGCCCTGGTACGGTTCGCCGTCAATGGATATGCACTCATCTCCAACGCTGCCCTACACTTCCGATCTGGGAACCCTGACTACCACAAGTTCAACACTATCACGGAGTTCAATAGAAACACATGGTAAGTGGAACATCCACTGCATGGCCTATGCCGGCTACATACCAACCAGTATGGAGTGGCACATGGCAGGCCATGGTCTAACTGTGAAACCTCTGCCCATTGCAGCTTGACCAACTGATGAAGGAAAGCAGCATTGGCCCTGATTTCAGAGGATGTGAGATAACGCTTTCATACGGTGCAGCAATCGAAGTCCCATTGGAAAGCTCTTGGTTGTTGAGAGAACTGGACCTGTCATGGTCACCGATGCACTCTCCTGTAGAGAGAGGACACTTTTCCAGAATGCCCTTTCTGCCTTAAGAGCTTCCCTCACTGCCCTCTTCTCATCTTGGATGGAGAAGGTGTGTCCAGATAACTCCTAATGTTGGAAGCGTCTAAGTGGTTCATGAGCACTAGTGGCAGTGCAGAACACTGTCACGGCCATGAAACCTACATTTGTGGAATGCGAGCTTGCATTCCAATCAGGAGAGAGGCAAGGGAAAATGATTCCAGGCCCCAGCTTGAAGAGAATTTGCAGGATGAGGATTTCAAAGGAGGTCCCTGTGTTATTTCCACCCGGCAGTGACAGGGAACCAGACGCGATGGCGCAACGATGTTCGCACCTAACACAAGGAGCCTCGGCCGCGCCTTTGGACAGGGGGCTGTACCAGCAAATGAGCAACAAGACCAGAGGACATCATTGCCAGCTGGGCCCCTACAGCCCTGGACAAGGGAAAACAGCCTCTAACGTCAACGTGAGCGGCGCTCCTTGCTCGGCCTTCTGTGCTGTGCCATGGCAGCCCTGGGCCGCGGCTGGCCCCTTTGCCAGCTCAGCTGCGACCCTCAAGTCTCTGTCTTTCCCCAGGCTACAAGAACAGCCAGTTTGCGACCAGTGCGTACCTTCAGGGGCAGGTAGGATCAGAGGCAACACAAGCCTCTCTGGGGTTTTCCCCAGGCAGAGGAAGCTGAGGTTGGTGTAGAGACTTGAGCTCAAGGAGTGGATTGTCTTGCCAGCCTTTCCCTGTGGAGTGCAGGGCCAGCAGGAGACACCGTATCGAGAACTCTGAACATTCGCCTCTGGCCCTTGACACTCTCCATCTGTGCTTCGTTACAGCTCCAGCCCATCCTACCACCACAGCTGCCGCCTGCAGCATTTTCACCATCAACTTCAACCCATCTAACCACCTCCCCTTACAATTCTGACCTGGAGAACCTGCTCAGCCAGACAAATGTTCAATTCTACACGGAGGTCACCAGAAACCTTGGTAATGGCCCTCTCATGGCTCATTGCCTGGCCCATGACTGAAACAAAAATTGAGTAGTGCATGGCATGGACATGGCTTAACTGAAATCCTCTTGGCAGCTCAACGCGCTGCTGAAGGAACCAGCATGTTGCCCGCTTTCCATGGATGGAAACGACAGCCTCTCAGGTATTGGGCCACTTCAATCTCTTTTCAGAGTCCTTGATCAGATTTAAGAAATCGACAAGTTCTATGTTCTGCTCAACCAACCACATAACGGAGCAGGCCATACTGACACGATGGACTGCCTGCTCCTCTGGGACGCTTCTCACTTATCAACCCTTCTCTTTGAGAAGTCCACTCACTGCCTGCCTGCTCATTCTGAGGTGGTAACCAACACAGTGTCCGTCCAGGAGGGGATTATCTAAAAAGTTCTGCCCTGGTCATTTACCACCATTCTGATAAATTACAGATATTCAGTGGAGGTGGAGAGCGTGGCTGGCAAATCAAAAATGAAAACTTTGAGATTAACAGTGCTCCCTAAAGTATGGATAGAGAAGGCAACAAAAGAGATCAGTATCAGAATCCCAGGAATTACGTGGCAGACGATGATGCTGATGGAGGTCCCTGGTATTTCAGGCCTGGCAGTGACAGACCAGGACGCGGGTGACGCCGCTGTGCACGACAGCAGGAGCGTCCTCGGTGCGCCTTTGGACAGGGTGGAGCTAGTACCATCAAGTTGAGCAACAAGACCAGAGGCATCAGCCAGGGGCCTACAGCGCCTGGACAGGACAGCCTCTACGTCAACGGAGTGCGCTCCTTCTCGGCTGCTGTGCTTTGCCATGGCAGCCGCTGTGGCCAGTCGCTGCCCTGGCCAGTCAGCTGCTGGACCCTCTGTCTCGTGTCTTCCCAGCTACAATGAACCAGCCCAGTGCTGACCAGTGAGGACCTTTGAAGCGGGGGGGATGGGATAAGAAGATAGGACAGGCCTCACAATGGTCTTGTGGGAGCAGGAAGAGCTGGGCTGGGCGGACTTGAAACCCCAGGTAATGGAAAGCACCTGCCTTCCCATGGAGAGCAGTGTCCTCAGGAGATATTGCTCACATCCACCCTAGACATGGTAACAACCAAGTCTCTGCCCTTTGTTACTCCCCATCTCAGCCCCTTCCAGCTCCTGCCCAACCATCAACCACAGCAGCTACCCTGGAGCGGTTCACCAGTCAACTTCACCTTCAACCAACCTCCCATACACTCTGGACCTGGAGAACCCTGAACTTCACCCCAAGTCAACAATACAACGTGTGTTATGGAACACATCTGGTATGTGGACCATCACGAGCCATGCCTTGCCCACTGCCTCATTAGTATGAGTGGACCACAGGAGGCAGGCCCTGGCTAAACTGTGAAACCTCTGCCATTGCAGCTTGACCAACTGATGAAGGAAAGCAGCATTGGCCCTGATTTTAAGGATTGTGAGACACAGCTTTCAAGTATGGGTCACAATAAAATTGTCCCACAGGAAATCTCTTGGTTGAGGACAGGGTCCTTCATGGTCACTCTAGTCGCTCTCCTGTAAGAGAAAACACTTTCCAGAATGGCCCTTCTGCCTTAGAGCCTCCCCTTCAACTGCTGTCCACTCATCTTGGATGGAGAAGTATGTGTCCCAAGATGACTTGTAACAGTTGATGTCTTTCTTCCTCACAAGAGATTAGTTGCAGTGCAGAACACTGTCCGGCCATGACTCTGTTAATTTTTAGGAAATGGCCGAGCTTGCATTCAGGAAAGAGCAGGAGGAAGCCCCAGAGCCCCAGCTGTGAAAGAGGAATGTGCGAATATGAGGATAACAAAGGAGCCGTCCCTGTGTTTTTCAGGCCCGCAGTGACAGGGACGCAGAGCGGGGGACGCCGTGTGCACCTACAGCAAGGAGCCTCGTGCGCGCCTTTGGACAGGTGGGGCTTACCAGCAAGTGAGCAACAAGACCAGAGGGCATCAGCCAGCTGGGCCCTACAGCCTGGTACAGGAACAAGCCTCTACGTCAACGGGTGAGCGCCGCTCCTTAGCTCGCCTTCCTGTTGCTGTGCCATGGCAGCCTGGGCCAAGCGGCTGCCCCTGGCCAGACCTCAGCTGCTGAACTCTGTCTCTGTCTTCCCCAGGCTACAACTGAACAGCCCTGTCTGACCAGTGATACCTGCAGGCTGGGATGGATCAGAGGGCCAGCAAGTGCCTCACTGGCGGACCTTTTGTAGGCACAGAGTCCTGAGCCTTTGATGGCGCATGGACACCCTGGAGACATGGGAACAAATAACAGCCATCCCATGGTCAGCAGGGCTGTCAGGTAGACTCTGAGCTTTCCAGCCAGAGCTGTAACAACCAAACCTTTGTTGCCTCTGTGCTTCCTCAGCTCCCACCCAGCCACCAACACACAAACCAGCCACCCTGAGCATTTTCCCATCAACTTCACCATTACCAACCTCCCTCACTTCTGACCTGGAGAACCCTGAAACACCCCTAACCCCCACCTAACACCCTTTAGCCAATTCAGATCTACACACAAGGGTCATGAACACATGTGAGTGGACCATCATGGGATACTTTGTGACCCCGCTGGCCTCATCCTTTGAAGAGGGTGCAGAGAGAGGTCATAGCCTAACTGGGAACCTGTGGCCATTGCAGCTCGACCGCTGTGAAGTGGAGCAGCATTTGGACCTGATTTTCCAAGGATGTGAAACAACAGACCGCAGGTAATGGTCATGTTGAAGTTGATCCCTGTACAATTCTTGGCCATATAAGTGATCCTTTCCTTGTATTCTGTCTTGGCCACCTCCACTGCTCGGCCCACATCCGCCTGCCTGCCTTCCTCTCCTTAAACCCTCTTTACTATGCACAATACCCACCATGTGCTTCAGATTGTAGCTCTTAGACTAGGCTCTCAGTCTTTCCTGGAAGGCAAGCCTTCAGCCACCACTCCAATCCAATCCAGCCCTGCTGGAACATCTCCTCTTTACCAGGAAACAACAGAAATGACAAAAACAACACCTGCAACCACCACAGTCCATACTGAAGCATTGTCCTCTTCTGCAGGGACAAGCCCAGCTTCTGTCACCACCTCTGCTCTTCTTCAGAGCTCTACTCTGGAGATCACTTCCCAAACTCCCACCACAACCGCACCCACCACCAGTACTGTATTGGAGACAACCTCCACTGCTTTTGGTCTGGCAACATCCACCACTCAGCCCACCCCTGCTTCCACCACCACAAGGCCAGAAGTCTCCACGTCACCTGTCCAGTCCACATCTCAGCCTAAAACTACAGTTCCAGCCTCTTCACCTTGGGCAGAGACTTCTCCACTTCTGGCAACCTCAACAGTCCTCTCGACCACAGCACAAACCTCGAGGCTTAAGCCTTCAGCCACAACTCCAGTGCAATCCAGCCCTGCTAGAACATCTGTTATCCAGGCCACAAGTTCAGCAACAGAGGAAACAACTGTGAGAACCACAGTCCTTGCACAAACATCATCGTCTGCTCCTGAGAGAAGACCAACTGCTGCCACCACCTCAGCTTCTCCTCTGAGCTCTACTCTGGAGATCACTTCCCAAACTCTCACTACAGCTACACCCAGCACCAGTACTGGGTTTGAGACAACTGCCACTGCTGCTGCTCTGGCCACATCCACCACTCAGCTCACCACTGCTTCCACCACTACAAGGCCAGAGGTCTCCACATCACCGGTCCAGTCCACATCTCAGCTTGAGACTACGGCTTCAGCTTCTTCTCCACTTGTGACCACCTCCGCGATCCTCTCAACCACAGCACAAACCTCCATTGTAAAGCCTTCAGCCACCACTCCAATGCAATCCAGCCCTGCTGGAACATTCCCTCTTGACCAGGCCACAACTTCAGTGACAGAGGAAACAACAGCAACCACCACGGTCCTTGCACAGACATCATCCTCTGCTACTGAGAGAAGACCGACTTCTGCCACCACCTCTGCTCTTCCTCTGAGCTCTACTCTGGAGATCATTTCCCCAACTCTCACCACAACTACACCCAGCACCAGTACTGGGTTTGAGACAACCTCCACTCCTGCTGCTCTGGCCACATCTTCCACTGAGGCCACCACTGTTTCCACCACATCAAGGTGGGAAGTCTCCACCTCGGCTGTCCAGACCACGTCTCAGCCGGAGGCTATGGCTTCAACCTCTTCTGCTTGGCCTGAGACATCCCCATTGGAGACAACTTCCACAATCCTCTCGACCACAGAACAAACATTCAGCAGAAAGCCTTCAGCCACCACTCCAATCCAATCCAGCCCTGCTGGAACATCTCCTCTTTACCAGGAAACAACAGAAACAACAAAAACAACACCTGCAACCACCACAGTCCATACTGAAGCGTTGTCCTCTTCTGCAGGGACAAGCCCAGCTTCTGTCACCACCTCTGCTCTTCCTCTGAGCTCTACTCTGGAGATCACTTCCCAAACTCCCACCACAACCGCACCCACCACCAGTACTGCGTTGGAGACAACCTCCACTGCTGTTGGTCTGGCCACATCCACCACTCAGCCCACCCCTGCTTCCACCACCACAAGGCCAGAAGTCTCCACGTCACCTGTCCAGTCCACCTCTCAGCCTAAAACTACAGCTCCAGCCTCTTCACCTTGGGCAGAGACTTCTCCACTTCTGACAACCTCAACAATCCTCTTGACCACAGCACAAGCCTCGAGGCTTAAGCCTTCAGCCACAACTCCAGTGCAATCCAGCCCCACTGGAACATCTGTTATCCAGACCACAAGTTCAGCCACAGAGGAAACAACTGTGAGAACCACGGTTCTTGCCCAAACATCATCCTCTTCTCCTGAGAGAAGACCTACTTCTGCCACCACCTCTGCTCTTCCTCTGAGCTCTACTCTGGAGATCACTTCCCAAACTCTCACCACAACTACACCCAGCACCAGTACTGGGTTTGAGACAACCTCCACTGCTGCTGGTCTGGCCACATCCACCACTGAGCTCACCACTGCTTCCACCACCACACGGCCAGAGGTCTCCACATCACCAGTCCAGTCCACATCTCAGCTTGAGACTATGGCTCCAACCTCTTCTCCACTTGTGACAACCTCCACGGTCCTCTCAACCACAGCACAAACCTCTATTGTAAAGCCTTCAGCCACCACTCCAACGCAATCCAGCCCTGCTGGAACAAAGTGTTTGAGACCGCTTCCCCTCCAGCTGCTCTGGCTACATCCTCCATTGTGGCAACCACTGCTTCCACCACCACAAGGTCAGAAGTCTCCACTTTTGCTGTCCAGTCCACATCTCTGCCTGAATCTACAGCTTCAGCCACTTCTCCTCTGCCAAAGACGTCTCTGCTTGTGACAACCTCCACTCTCCTTTCAACCACAGCACAAACCTCCAGCCTAAAGCCTTCAGACACCACTCCATTCCCATTCAGCTCCATTGGAACCTCTCTTGACCAGGTCACAACTTCAGCAACTGAGGAAACAACTGTGATCACCACGGTTCTCACACAGCCATCATCCTCGTCTCCTGGGATAAGCCTAACCTCTGCTACCACCTCTGCTCTTCCTCTGACCACTTCTCTGGAATTCACTTCCCAAACTCTCCCGAAAACTGCAACCACCGCCACCACTGTGGTGCAGACAAGCTCCAATGCTCCTGGTCTGTCAACATTTGCTGTTCAGGCCACTACTGTGTCCACCACCACACAGCCAGAAGTGTCCACCTCATCTGCTCCCTCGTCATCTCAGCCTGCGTCTACAGCTTCAGCCTCTTCCCCTCATGCTGAGACTTCTCCACTTTTGACAACTTCCACAGTCCTCTCAACTACAGCCCAAACCTCAAGCCTAAAACCTTCATCCACCACTCCCATCCAATCCAGCCCTGCTGGAACATTGCCTGTTGACATTGTCCCCATCCCAGTGACAGAGATGAGAGCCACAACCACCACAGTCCATGCAGAAACATTGTCCTCTGCTCCTGCGACAATTCCAACTTCTGCCACCACCTCTGCTTTTCCTCTGAGCTCTGCTCTGGAGAACACTTCCCCAACTCTCACCACAACTTCTCCAACTGCCACTACTGTGTTTAAAACAACCTCCTCTGCAGCTGGTTTGTCCACATCCCATGCTGAGGCCACCACTCTGTCTACCACCATAAGTTCAGAAGTGTCCACCTCCGCCATCCAGTCACCATCTCAGCCTGAGACTATGACCTCAACCTCTTCCACTTGGCCAGAGACATCTCCGCTTGTGACAACTTCCACTCTCCTCTCTTCCAAAGCAGAGATTTTGAGCACTTCTCCTGCAGTGACAACTTCCACTCTGCCTTTCTCTACTTTGGGTCCGTTTACTACACAGACATCACACACCACTTTTCCTGGTCTCATCAGTTCACCTCCTTTTGAAACTACAGCAATACCTGCTACTACTCTTGGTATCAAATCTAGTAAGTTCTATAACAGTTAAGGAAACTGAGTTATTTTGTATATTTTTTTATATGAAATAGTGCCATCATTGCAGCTTTATAGCTTCCCTATAAAGGCCCATGCTGATTAAATAATGTTTTCATAAATAATTTTAATTACTCCTCAATTTTGGCAATATTTACAATTATCGCTACCATATTATACACAATATGATACTTAGATTTCTAGTTATTTAAATTATTTAAACATTCAGTCTTTTGTGCTGATGCATAGTCTTTGCAAAATTTCTAGTGCTATCAAAATCAATTAACAGGCATACAAGGAGGTGGTGTTTTATTATCTCCAAATTAAAAATGATTATATATTGGACTAGAAAGTATAAAATGTATCACTATAATCTCAAGATAATTGCTTAATATATCTATATTTATCTCTATATCTATATACTAATATATAATAGCTGTTAAAATTAAAATGAAAGGAATCTTAGCATGTATATATTAAAAGAAAAAGAAAGCATTTGTAATCTAGACTGGGAATACAAAACCCATATGGTGAAATAAAGAAACAGGACAAAGAGAGGCATGAATGGAAAACCCCACGGCTGACAGGAGTGACCTGGGAACTTTGTAATTGTCCATTCAGTGCCCTGACACTGAGGTTCTTGCCCCTTTCTCACCCCACATCTGTGCTTCTTCCAGCTCCCACCCATCCAGCAACCACAGCTGCTGCCCTGGAGCATTTCACCATCAACTTCACCATCACCAACCTCCCCTACAATTCCGACCTGGAGAAACCCAGCTCAGCCAGGTTCAATGCTACACGGAGAGTCACAGAAACCTTGGTAAGTGGCCCTTCTCATGGCCATGGCCTGGCCCATGACTGAACCATAAAATTGGAGGGAGTGCATGGACCTGGCCATGGCTTAACTGTGAACATTCTTGGCAGCTCAACCGCCTGCTGAAGGGAACCAGCATTGGCCCCGCTTTCCATGGATGTGAAACAACATCCTTCAGGTATGGGCCACATTTCAATGTCCTTTTCCATGTCCTTGATCAGATTAGGAGATTGACAAGATTCACGTTCTGCTCACAACCACATAACGGAGGCAGGGCTACTGCATGATGCCCTGCTCCTCTGGGACCTTCTGCCTTACACCTTCCTCTTTGAGAGGTGCCACTCACTGTCTGCCTGCTCATCCTGAGGAGGTGACAACATATCCCCAAGAGGATTCTAAAGTTCTGCCTGGTCAATTATATTCTGCTAAACCCCATACCTTCAGAAAAATTCAAGAGCAGTGGCTGGCAATCACAAATGAACAGTTTGAGATTGCAGAGCTTCCCTAAATATGACAGAGAAGGCCACAAAAGCCTCAATATCAGGCATTGCCCAGAATATGTGCAGAGGATGATGCTGATGGAGGTCCCTGTGTTTTTCAGGCCTGGCAGTGACAGGGACCAGACGCGGGTGGACGCCGTGTGCACCTACAGCAAGGAGCCCTCGGCCGCGCCTTTGGACAGGGTGGGGCTGTACCAGCAAGTGAGCAACAAGACCAGAGGCATCAGCCAGCTGGGCCCCTACAGCCTGGACAGGAACAGCCTCTACGTCAACGGTGAGCGGCGCTCCTTGCTCGGCCTCCTGTGCTGTGCCATGGCAGCCCTGGGCCAGCGCTGCCCCTTGGCCAGCTCAGCTGCTGACCCTCTGTCTCTGTCTTTCCCCAGGCTATGTGCGCTTTTGGACAGGGTGGGGCTGTACCAGCAAGTGAGCAACAAGACCGAGGCATCAGCCAGCTGGGCCCTACACCTGGACAGGAACAGCCTCTACGTCAACGGTGAGCGCGCTCTTGCTCGGCCTCCTGTGCTGTGCCATGGCAGCCCTGGGCAGCGCTGCCCTTGGCCAGCTCAGCTGCTGACCTCTGTCTCTGTCTTTCCCCAGGCTACAAGAACAGCCAGTGCTGACTGAGTACTGAGCGGGGGGGATGGAATAAGAAAGACAGCTCACATGGCTTGTGGGGGCAGAAGAGCTGGGGTTGGGGACTTGAAACCCCAGGGTAATGGGAAAGCACCTGGCCTTCCCTTGGAGACGCAGTGTCTCAGGAGATTCTGTCACATCCTAGAGCTGTAACAACCAAGTCTCTGCCCTTTGTCACTCCCCATCTGTGCCCCTTCCAGCTCCTGCCCAACCATCAACCACAGCAGCTACCCTGGAGCGGTTCACCGTCAACTTCACCATCACCAACCTCCCCTACACTTCTGACCTGGAGAACCCTGACTCACCCAAGTTCAACACTACACGGAGGTGTTATGAACACACTGGTATGTGGACCATCACTGCATGGCCATGGCCTTGCCACTGCTCTCATTAGTATGGAGTGGGCACAGGGAGCAGGCCCTGGCTTAACTGTGAAACCTCTGCCCATTGCAGCTTGACCAACTGATGAAGGAAAGCAGCATTGGCCCTGATTTTAAAGGATGTGAGACAACGCTTTCAGGTATGGGTCACAATAAATTGTCCCATGGAAATCTCTTGGTTTGAGGACAGGGCCTGTCATGGTCACTCGATGCCTCTCCTGTAGAGAGAGAACACTTTCCAGAATGCCCTTCTGCCTTAGAGCCTCCCCTCACTGCTGTCCACTCATCTTGGGATGGAGAAGTTGTTGTCCCAAGATGACTGTAACAGTCTGGATGTTTCTTTCCTCACAGAGGATTAGTGGCAGTGCAGAACACTGTCCGGCCATGACTCTTAAATTTTGGGAAGGCCGAGCTTGCATTCAGGAAAGAGCAGGGAAGCCCCAGGCCCCAGCTGTGAAGAGAGGATGTGCAGATGAGGATACAAAGGAGGTCCCTGTGTTTTTCAGGCCCGGCAGTGACAGGGAGCAGACGCGGGTGGACGCCGTGTGCACCTACAGCAAGGAGCCCTCGGGGCGCGCCTTTGGACAGGGTGGGGCTGTACCAGCAAGTGAGCAACAAGACCAGAGGCATCAGCCAGCTGGGCCCCTACAGCCTGGACAGGAACAGCCTCTACGTCAACGGTGAGCGGCGCTCCTTGCTCGGCCTCCTGTGCTGTGCCATGGCAGCCCTGGGCCAGCGCTGCCCCTTGGCCAGCTCAGCTGCTGACCCTCTGTCTCTGTCTTTCCCCAGGCTACAACGAACAGCCAGTGCTGACCAGTGAGTACCTTGCAGGATCGGGATGGGATCAGAGGGCAACACAAGCCTTACTGCGGTTTTCCCTCAGGCAGAGGAAGCTGAGGGTTTGGTGTAGAGATCTGAGCTCAAGGAGTGGATCTTGCCAGCCTTCCCTGTGGAGTGCAGGGCCAGCAGGAGACACATCAGGAACTCTGACATGCCGCCTCTTGGCCCTTGACACTCTCCATCTGTGCTCGTTACAGCTCCAGCCCATCCACCAACCACAGCTGCCGCCTTGGAGCATTTCACCATCAACTTCACCATCACCAACCTCCCCTACAATTCTGACCTGGAGAAACCTGGCTCAGCCAGGTTCAATTCTACACGGAGAGTCACAGAAACCTTGGTAAGTGGCCCTTCTCATGGCCATGGCCTGGCCCATGACTGAAACATAAAATTGGAGGGAGTGCATGGACATGGACATGGCTTAACTTTGAAACCTCTTGGCAGCTCAACCGCCTGCTGAAGGGAACCAGCATTGGCCCTGCTTTCCATGGATGTGAAACGACAGCCTTCAGGTATGGGCCACTTCAATCTCCTTTTCAATGTCCTTGATCAGATTAAGAAATCGACAAGGTTCATGTTCTGCTCACAACCACATAACGGAGGCAGGGCCTACTGCACGATGGATGCCATGCTCCTCTGGGACCTTCTCACTTACACCTTTCTCTTTGAGAAGTGCCACTCACTGCCTGCCTGCTCATTCTGAGGTGGTAACAACACATCCCCAAGAGGATTCTAAAGTTCTGCCTGGTCATTAACATTCTGATAAATTACAGATATTCAGTGGAGGTGGAGAGCAGTGGCTGGCAATCAAAAATGAAAACTTTGAGATTACAGTGCTTCCCTAAATATGATAGAGAAGGCAACAAAAGAATCAGTATCAGATATTGCCCAGAATACGTGCAGACGATGATGCTGATGGAGGTCCCTGTGTATTTCAGGCCTGGCAGTGACAGGGACCAGACGCGGGTGGACGCCGTGTGCACCTACAGCAAGGAGCCCTCGGTGCGCCTTTGGACAGGGTGGGGCTGTACCAGCAAGTGAGCAACAAGACCAGAGGCATCAGCCAGCTGGGCCCCTACAGCCTGGACAGGAACAGCCTCTACGTCAACGGTGAGCGGCGCTCCTTGCTCGGCCTCCTGTGCTGTGCCATGGCAGCCCTGGGCCAGCGCTGCCCCTTGGCCAGCTCAGCTGCTGACCCTCTGTCTCTCTCTTTCCCCAGGCTACAACGAAAGGCCAGTGCTGACCAGTGAGTACCTTGCAGGGCTGGGATGGAATGAGAGGGCAGAATATGCCTCACGTTGCTCTCCTTTAGGGCAGTGAAGGCTGGTGGCTGGGGCTTGAAATCCTGGAGATATGGGTTCCCTAGCAGCCTTCTCCATGAAGATCAGGGCTGGCAGGAGACCTCTGTGTTTGTCCAAGCACAGCTTCACACCCTGGCTCTTGCCTCTTTATATTCCATATCTTTGCTTCTTCCAGCTGCACCAACAACAGCTGCCGCCCTGGAGCATTTCACTGTGAACTTCACCATCACCAACCTGCCCTACACTTCCGACTTGAAAAATCCTGACTCAGCCAAGTTCAGATCTACACGAAGGGTTATGAACACCATGGTAAGTCAACATCACTGAGGTGTTCCCTATCCACCACGGGCCTCATCACCTTAGAGGGATTGCAGAGAGATGGCCATGGCTTAACTGGGAAAAATTCTCCATTTGCAGCTTGATCGGCTACTGAAGGGAAGCAGCATTGGCCCTGTTTTCCAAGGATGTGAGACAACAGACTTCAGGTATGGGTCACACTGAACTGTCTCTGCAGGGCTATTGGTCAGATGATGGGTCCATTAGACTTCCATTCCATTGGTGCCCAGTCCATGGGGGCCAGACCTCCATCCTGATGTCCTTGTCCCTTATAGCATCCCCGCTCTTCCTGTCCTCGTCCACATGCATGCCCATATTGTAGGTCTCAAGTGACCTGAAAGATTTACCTGGAAGGGCCATGAAAGCCCCAAAACCCTACCTTGAAAAAGAGAACATCCGCAAGTGGACGGAGAATGCATGCTCTGAGGATTCGTGAGGACTATCCCTGGCTGGCATTCCAGACGCGCAGAGAGTTTCACCGTAGAGGAGCAGAGAGTGGAGAAGACAAAAGGTGAGAGCGAAGAGAGTAGAGGATCGCCGTCGGATGAAGTCTTACGCAACAACTAATAGTAGGATGAGCGACACTCGGGCGCGCCTTTGGACAGGTGGGGCTGTACCAGCAAGTGAGCAACAAGACCAGAGGCATCAGCCAGCTGGGCCCCTACAGCCTGGACAGGAACAGCCTCTACGTCAACGGTGAGCGGCGCTCCTTGCTGGGCCTCCTGTGCTGTGCCATGGCAGCCCTGGGCCAGCGCTGCCCCTTGGCCAGTCAGCTGCTGACCCTCTGTCTCTGTCTTTCCCCAGGCTACAACGAACAGCCAGTGCTGACCAGTGAGTACCTTGCAGGCTGGGATGGGATGAGAGGGCAGACTATGCCTCACGTTGGCCTCCATTAGGGCAATGGAGGCTGGTGGCTGGGATTTGAAATCCTGGGGACAGGGGCTCCCTAGCAGCCTTCTCCATGAAGATCAGGGCTGGCAGGAGACTCTGTTTTGTCAAGCACAGCTTCACACCCTGGCTTTTGCCTCTTTATATTCCACGTCTGTCCTTCTTCCAGCTCCATCAACGACAGCTGCTGCCCTGGAGCATTTCACTGTGAACTTCACCATCACCAACCTGCCCTACACTTCCGACCTGAAAAATCCTGACTCAGCCAAGTTCAGATCTACACGAAGGGTTATGAACACCATGGTAAGTCAACATCACTGAGGTGTTCCCTATCCACCATGGTCTTCATCACCTTCGAGGGATTGCAGAGAGATGGCCATGGCTTAACTGGGAAAAATTCTCCATTTGCAGCTTGATCGGCTACTGAAGGGAAGCAGCATTGGCCCTGTTTTCCAAGGATGTGAGACAACAGACTTCAGGTATGGGTCACACTGAATGTGTCCTGAGAGCGATTTTTCTGATGATGGGTCCATTACGCTCCTATTCCATTGGTGCCCAGTCCATGGTCCAAACCTCCATCCTGATGTCTTTGTGCCTTATTGCATCCACTGAATTCCTGTCCTTGTCCACCTGCATGGCCATACTGTAGGTCTCAAGTGACCTGAAAGACTTACCTGGAAGGGCCATGAAAGGCCCAAAACCCTACCTTGAAAAGCGAATGAAGAGAGGATGATGCTAATGGAGGTTTCTCTGTTTTTCAGGCCTGGCAGTGACAGGGACCAGACGCGGGTGGACGCCGTGTGCACCTACAGCAAGGAGCCCTCGGGTGCGCCTTTGGACAGGGTGGGGCTGTACCAGCATGTGAGCAACAAGACCAGAGGCATCAGCCAGCTGGGCCCCTACAGCCTGGACAGGAACAGCCTCTACGTCAACGGTGAGCGGCGCTCCTTGCTCGGCCTCCTGTGCTGTGCCATGGCAGCCCTGGGCCAGCGCTGCCCCTTGGCCAGCTCAGCTGCTGACCCTCTGTCTCTGTCTTTCCCCAGGCTACAACGAACAGCCAGAGCTGACCAGTGAGTACCTTGCAGGAGTGGGTTGGGATCAGATGGGAGTAAGTGCCTCACTCTGGTCTCTTCATGGAGAGTGAGGTGAGGCTTGAGATTATGTTAAAACTGAGGTTTCTGCCAGCCTTTGCATAGGAGAGCACTGCTGGCAAGGAGCCGTGGACATTTGTCCAGGCAAAGCTGTAAGAGGCACGCCTCTGCCATTTTTTCACTCCCTATCTGTACTTCTTCCAGCTCCACCCAATCCACCAACAACAGCAGCTGCCCTGGAGCGTTTCACCGTCAACTTCACCATCACCAATCTTCCCTACACTTCTGACCTGGAGAGCTCTGACTCGGCCAAGTTCAGATCTACACGAAGGGTTATGAACATGATGGTAAGAGGACCATCACTGGGGCCGTGCCTTGCCCGCTGTGACCTCATCAGCTTGAAGAGAGTGCAGTGAGTGATTCATCTCCTAACTGGGAAACCTCTCTCCTTGGCAGTTCAACCGCCTGATGAAGGGAAGCAGCATTGGCTCTGTTTTCCAAGGATGTGAAACAACAGGATTCAGGTACAACTTGCATTCCAGTGTTCCCTTATTGGCGAAGTTAGTGGGCCTTAGGCTTTGTATTTGTGGACTAGTTCATCAGTATTTTCACTATCGAGATGGCTAAACAACTCATGCCCACACCTAGAAACTACATCACAGTACCATTCAATCTGAGAGCTTGTTTCACCAGAGAGCACGGACTGAGTACTCGTAATCCTTCTATTACAGGGGGTAGATATATTTCTTTTACAGATAATCCCTCAGGGCTGTCAATATATCTCCCTGCACGAGTTCTGTCACTCTGTTTCTGTCTTCTCTTGTGAAGATGGTTGAATACAGCCACGAGAGTACCTCAAATGAGTGAAACTGGGAGAATACCTTTCGGGTCCATCCACGAGTAATGTAGGACCAGAACTAGTGCTTTAGAGAAAGGTGGAGAGAGATTATGGAGAGCCACAAATACACAACACACTTGAAATTTTGGGCATAGCACACATCAAGCATTCCCATTCTAATAATATGGCAGTTCCAAGATCCAGACTTATGAGAAATGCAGCGGATATGCCTGATAGAGGTCACCTGTTGTTGTACAGGCCGGCAGTGACAGGGAACCAAGACGCGGGTGTGGACGCCACGTGTGATCCTACCCCTGCTTACACGAAGGAAAGCAACACACGCGACGAGAACCCATGAAGCGAGTACAGCCTCTTTGCACCAGTGTTCGTTGCTGCGAACCTAGCAAGTGCAGGCACTATAAGGTACAAGTAAGAATGGGCATCAGCAGCTGGGCTCCATAGTGCACAAGGGGATGAGGTACAACAGAAATAGTCTACGTTCTAGACTGTGCACATAATAATACCGGTGAAGTCGGCGCTCCAGGTTTGTGGGCTCTTCGCGCTGTCGTAAGTGCTCCAATGGGCATGGTAATGGCAGGCGCAGCGACATGTTTGGTTCAGCAGCGATACCACTTTTAGGTATAGAGCCCAAGCTCAGTCCTGATGACTCTTTCGCTCAAGTATTCCTGTCCTCTGTCTTTCCACACAGAGCCATCATCACGAAATAGATCCACTGAAATCAGGAGTGTATGTTCATCTCGCTAGATAGAGGTGAAGAAGATGTTGGAAGTTGATACGAAAGAGAGCTACAGAATATGCTCACATGCTGGCCCCTTTCGGGCAGTGGAGGCTGGTGGCTGGAGCTTGAAATCCTGGGGACATGGGTTCCATAGTAGCCTTATCTGAGGAGATCATGGCAGGCAGGAGACTTCTGTTTTTCTCCAAGCACAGCCTCACCACCGTGGCTCTTGCTGCTTTATATACCACATCTGTCCTTCTTCCAGCTCCATCAACGACAGCTGCCACCCTGGAGCAAAATTTCACTGTCAACTTCACCCATACACCAAACTCCCCTACACTTCCGACTGAAAAATCCTGACTCAGCCAAGTTCAGATCTACACGAAGGGTTATGAACACATGGTAAGTCAACGTCATTGAGGTGTTTCCCTATCACCATGGTCCTCATAACCTTCGATGGGATTGCACAGAGATGGCCATGGCTTAACTGGGAAATCTCTCCACTTGCAGCTGATCGCTAGCATGAGAGAAATGGGAAGTGCACGCATTCACTTTTGCTCCAACTCTAATTTTGGTGAAGATACATATGGTCCACAATGATGTGAGACAACAGACTTCAGTGGTAAATTGGTTCTACATGAGCTGACTTGTAATACTCTTACGAGAGTCTAGTATTCTACCATGCAGGGCTATTAAGGAAAAAGATGATCGTGGTCTTCTGAGGTTACAGAGCGTTCTCTAATTTGACACACAATTGGCTGACCTCACAACCAGTAGGTTTGATAAGCGCTATCCATGAGAACTGCTTCCATTGCCTCTGGAAGTCAGTTTTTACAGACTTTGTTGCCTGTAATGCATCTTGAGCTTCCGGATCGTGACCTATAAGGCATGTGTACCTCCTTTCTCAGCGTCCCACCAAATGAACATCACAGGACATCAGAACTGTGTGGCATTTCAGACTGAACGCACATTCTCTGTAATTCGTATTTATCAGACGTATCGCTTATATCCGCATGGCAAAGATCTTTGATCTTGAGACACCTCTTGGAATAGGTGCTCCACTGAACGCCCACAACACGTAGGTCTGAGTAGCTTGAAATATTAGTAGATACCCTAGGCTTTATTTGAAAGAGAGGAATGATGCTAATGGAGGTTTCTCCTGTTTTTCAGGCCTGGCAGTGACAGAGACAGCAGACGCGGGTCGGACGCCGGGTGAACACCTACAGCAAGGAGCCCTTGGCAAAGATTTTTGCTTTTTGTCAAAATATTATAAGGGAAATCATATGTTCAGCACATTTCTTGGATCAATGTGTGTAGTGGGGCGCCACGTGTACCCATGCCTAAGTGAGCAACCTAGATGACTTATGATGGACAAGCCAAGACCAGCTGGGTTGAGAAATCTAGCAGAGCACCTGGCACATAGAGGTGTTTGGACGACCATCCAACATGCTCTACGTCAGCGGTGAGCCGGCGCTCCTTGCTGGGCCCTCCTGTGCTGTGCCATGGCAGCCCTGGGCCCCAGCGCTGCACCCCTTTGGCAGCTCAGTGCTGACCTCTTGTCTCTGTTTTTCCAGTCTACAACGAACATCCCGTGCTGACCAGTGAGTATCTTGCAAGATGTGGCTGGGGTCAGAGGGCAGGAAGTGCCTCACATTGGTCTCCTTTAGGGCAGTGGATTCTGGTGGCTGGGGCTAGAAATCCTGGAGAAGGGGCTCCCTGGCAGCCTTCTCCATGGAGATCAGGCTGGCAGGGAGACTTCACTTTGTTGTAAGCGAAGCCTCACCACCCTGGGCTCTTGCCTCTTTATATTCCACATCTGTACTTTTTTCCAGCTCCACCAAACAACAGCTGCCACTCTGGAGCATTTCACTGTGACTTCAGCCACCTCCACGCTCACACAGCTGCCGTACACTTCGACCCGATGAAAAATCCTGACTCATGCAAGACTCTCAGACTACACACTCGGAAGAGGGTGTATTGTGAGAGAGTCCACTCCACAATGGTAAGGGTTCTCAACATGGAGCATCATGAGGAGCACACTACCCAGACACGGACGTTGTGATCCACTAGCCAGTGGAAGAGTATAGGTTTGAGTGACGCAGCTAGAGATGGAGGGTCTATTCTGTGTTAAAGGTCATTTGAACACTGGCGACAAAAAATCTCACAACATATTTTTGCGCACAGGCTTGATTCGTATGCTTGCATTACGCGTGCAAGGAGGGAAAGCAGCATTACCTTCTTCACTAATACAATGAGAGATCATAGTCTTGTTCTCCTATAGCGCGTATAGCACAGACAACAGATCTCTCTTAGGCGTAATAGCAGGCTCTACACGAACTCGTGTGAGTGAAGAGGTGTTCACTTAATTAGGCCAGATGAGTGAATTCGGAAGGATGGCCATCTTGACGTACCTATTACATTCGGTACCGCACACGAGCCAAATGCATTTTTTGATCCAATCAGGTCTTAAAGGAGAATAATACATAGATAAGAGTTCACTATTAGATTGCATGACTGAGTTGATTCTGCCTTTGCTTACAATGCTGTGCTCATCATGCCTATTGTTTAGAGTAGTCGCTTTTGAATTTGGGTTTGTTTTTATTACTCAGAGCAATATGAATGAGCTACTCAGTCCATTGGGGGGCCCTAGTTACACCTAGCTCACAACCTGATGTCCTAGTTGAATCTAGCTTTAGATGTCGGTACTCTATCTCGGCGGGAGAGCCTATCCAATAGTCCTCGCAAATCTTTTTGTCCTAACGTAGAAGATAAAGCACTCCTTATTCATCTCGTAAAGAGTTCAAGGGGGTTGAATCTATGCACTGAGAGGATTGAGACCTGGAAAGGGCATAATGCTTGAGAGAGTCTGCCCCTCTTCTTCAAAATAAGACATCCCACTTAATGCTGCTTACGGTTGAAACACGGCGTAATGTATAGTAGAAGGACTAACGCTATAGTCAAGGCATGGAGATGGTAATTCATGTTTATTGAAGTCCGCAAGAGCACAAGTGACAGAGTTAAGAGCAGCCTAGATCACAACGCGGTTGGACCAATCCGATGTTGAGGAGTAGGTTTTCACAAATGTATAAGTGCACTTAGAGATATGGTGCACCATCTGAGTGGGCGCATACTCTCTCCTATTGGGAACACTGAGTGGCAGACGACTCGAGTATGACTCGAAGATACGTGAGCAAACGAGATGTAGCTGAAGAGAAGGCACAAATACAGCATATGTTTCGCAGACTGTACTCAGCTGGGAGCCCTCTACAGATATAACTGCCTTGACACATGAGAATTATTACATGTCCTCTCACGTCGAGATCGGAGAAGAGACTCCGTTTAGTAGAGCGGCGCTCCCTTGCTCGGCCTCCTGTGCTGCAGGTATGTCATCATGTGGAAAGGCGCATGGTGTGCTCTAATTATGCCCGTGGAGGAGCCTTTCGACGCAGCTCAGCTTGCTGCACCCCAGCTATATCATGGAGGAGCCCAGACTGTTGTCCCCTGGAAATCAGTCACCACTATCCTGCTAAACAACAGAACATCGCTGGTGACGGCAGAGAGCCGGAAGAAGTAGTATATTCTGTCGTCACTAGGCACATTGGGCGCACTCAGAGGTTCGAATACATGTCAGTTAGAGATCGTTCCTGTCACATCATGGCACACAGCAGATGTTAAGCAGTAGGACGGCTGGTTGGCTGGGGCTTGTGGAAATCCTGGGAACATGGGTTTCCCTAGGCAGCACCTTTACTCCATGGAGATCAGGGTGGCAGGAAGACTTCCTGTGTTTGTCCAAGCGACAGCCTGACCACCCTTGGGTCTTTTTGAAACTCTTTATATTCCACGTCTGTCCTTCCTTCCAGCTCACCTGTATCAATACTGTATCACTCAGAAGCATGTCACCGGCAAGCACACCAGCCTGGCTAGTGAAAGTAGTTCACTGATGCCAATGTATTGTACGCGAACCATGTGGAGCATGTGGTTTACTTGATAGCACCCGTATGAACACTGACATGACCAATGTAAGATTATAACTCCTGGCATTCGGATACTCAAATTCAGATCACTCAGCGGAAACGGGTTATGACACAGATGGTTAGATAATTGTTGATCCTTGAGGCGAACGACTTCGAGCGATGAATGATGCACTGTGACCTGCACCAGCTAGCAATCTCAATCTACTCGATACGAATGTTGCACACGAGATTCATCAATGGGCATATAAATTCTCGTGGATAAGGACACACCAAGCACCAGATGAGGCGGCTATCGAACTGTGCACTGATTACCTTCAGAGCTTCCTGTAAGTCTGAGAGGATAAAGCAACGAGTCTGCCACTCAGATAAATCTCTCCAAATGGATGTCAACAACAAGGTTCCTCAGGTACTACTTGGATACAAGCTAGCATGTTCAGACTGAGCGGCCTCACACAACAACAGTATCCAAAAGAGAGTTTCTGGTATTTCTTTATTGAATCTGAATCTTACAATGTACTAACATGGAAGAGGATTTTTAGGAAAATGTGTACTAGTTAAGAAGTTGTGGAAGTATATGAAACTTGCAATGGGGCACGTAGAAACCAGCTGGACACGAGTCGTGAGATATCCACTAATTTGTAATATTTGTGTAGCAAGTATATATTATGCATACCTGCAATCAATAAGAGTAAGAATACCACAGTCTCAAATCAAATTGCCATATACTTAATGAAGAACTAAAAGAACCGACTACTCAAGTCGTCGCAGTCAACTGCTGATTCACCAATTAATGCTTAATGTGAAGAGGCTACTGAGATGACACTGAGCTAAGAGATACACATTAAGGAACACAGCTCAAAGACCTGAGTACTTCACTCGAGTCAAATTGAGAGAGCGAATAGTGTGGTGACACTAGAGATCATATGTGTTTATATGCCAAAAAGAATTTCCATTATACGTTGCTGTTCCTCTTAGGCCTAACACTGTCATGAATTGGCTCAAAAGCATTAATGAGATGAAGAGCCCGCTTGCGCCACCTCTAGCAATACACTTATATTATATGTTTTGGGAGGGAGGCAGATACACGAGCAGTCATTGACCTAGTTGCTATTTCTTTCTGTTAGGGTTTGTCGCTATATTCAAATTAACCTTCTCATAACACATCCTTATGCAAAGAGACAATAGAGGTATTGCACATGAGCGAGCGCGTAACTTAGAGAAGGAACTGTAGCTTATGCTTCTATTCAGGCACCGAGCCTATTGGTAGACGGAGAGCTTATTGTAAATCCGTCGGCGTGCCTGGACGACACCAAACACGAGCTAGAGTGCCACCTAACAGCAAGGAGTCGCCATATCGGATTCAGGGATAACTTAGAGGGTGAAGAAAATGTAGAGCATGTCATCAATAGACTTTTTCTACCTTTGGACTAGGAGGTGGGGGCATGTACACTAGCAACGTGAGCTGATACAAGACACAGAAGCACAGCCTCACTCTTGGTGTCCACTTCATATCAGCCTGGTAAGTCAGGAGTAAGACGTCCATGTATGCCGCATCAAACGGTGAAAATATGTCTGAGCGCATATGGCATAAACTTTTGCTATCACTGACATGAACCTTGCTGATCTATTACTTAAATTATTTTCAATATCATATCACTAATTCATTCTTTTTTTTTGACTTTCTCGCTATACTATATCCATCTTCTTTCAATTTCGCATCTAGTATCTGCATCATATATAGTTCTTTGTTAAGGTTGATTAAGAGATAGAGCATTGACATCACCACTTAGGTATTTTTATATTTTAGTTATATAATTGTCTATTTAATGTCTATTATTTTCAAGGCTAACTTACCTGATTTGTTGAGTTCTATGTATGTTAAATTTTTTAATTATATTTATCAGTTCTCTCGGAGTATGAATATGTGAGTAAAAAAAGTAATAGCATCTTCCTAAAGTTAAGTCTTCATGAGACTATATTATATCAGTAATTATTACATATACATAGTATATTATTTATTTACTATTATTTTTATTTTATTATATTATATATTATTATTATTTATATTATATTTATATTTTGATATTTTATCTTATCTATATCTTTATTATTTTCACCTCAATTTTTTTTAATATAGTAAAAATCAACCTTTTTCAAGTATCTATCTCTGTTACACTAATTTCAGAGTATTCTATCTAGAAGTTCTCCAGAAAATATAAGGATTTACCTCTCAAGGTCAAGGAACAGCACTTGAACTTATTCTCACTTCACAAAATAATCCATAAAGATTTGTTAATGGTTAATAGAAACTAAATATTTTCTTGGCTATTGCAGCGTGGTTGGAACTTGATGATCTTTAAGTTTCCTTCAAACCCATACCATTCTGTGATTCTAAATTGGATTTAGGGAATGGGTAAATTCCTGCTCAGCATCCCTAGGAAAGGGAGAAATCTGTGTACTGCTAGGAAAAACAGCACTGTGCCAACAGGATCAATGTGCATTTATGCCTGGACAGTCACCAAATCAGTCATCCCAAGGAAATGTTTACCCAGGAACTCTCAGACATGTTCTGTATTCCAGAGTGTGCCAAAACTTCCCAACCCTAAGGCACCTTCTCAAATCCTGTTCCTTTTCTTCCCCCCACAGGTCACAATGAAGTGCAGCCTGAACTATGTGAGTACCTTTAAAGGGAAAATGGGGAGCAGGAAGATTTTGTTAATTAGCAACTGCTAAAACAGCAGGTTGGGTTAATCAAACAAGAGCACTGCTGGTCTATAAAACACTAGAGTAGTAGTTAAGAGAATCCAGGAGCCTGTTAGGGAACCACAGCTTGAAGCCAACTGGAATACTTGGGAATTTTTCTTATCCCATTTGGGATGTTTAACAGAAATTGTATTTTTAAGCGAAAACTTCCCTTTCTCATTACAGCTGCAGATCAAAGCACCCAACCTCTGGCACCAGCAGTAAAGAATTTCACCCTGAACTTCACGATAACCAACCTCCAGTTCACTGCAGATCTGGAGAAACCCAGCTCCAGGAGATTCAAGTCAACAGAAAAAGTCATGTACCACTATGTAAGTCTGGCAGAACCAAGAAGGGCATGGTTCTCTCACTGCCTCTCATCTCTTACCTTCACCGGGACATTTTACTCACTTCTACGCTGTTATTCCGCTTCCAGATTGATCCTTTACTCCGAAGGAGCAGCATTGGTCCAGCTTACATTGGCTGCAAAGTAATGGCATTCAGGTAAGAGCCAGCCTGGCAGAAATCCCCATTCCCTGCATCTTAAAATTCCAATTTCTCAGCATTCAATTAATCTCTGAGCGTTTTCTCAGAGATTTCTTCCAATCCATATCGCTGATCATATATAAAAGTTAAGATTGATTTCTCAATAATGACTAAACCTTGTTTGCCAGGTCCACAAAGAACAGGGATGACACGGGAGTGGATGCCATGTGCAGCTGTAGGGACGAGCCTTCTGATCCCAAATTCAACAGAGCAACCATTTACCGTGAGCTGAGCAAAATGACTGATGGCATCACCAAGCTGGGACACTACAGCCTCAACAGCCAGAGCCTCTACGTCAATGGTGAGACTGCCTCAAGACATTATTCCCAAAAAAATTGTGGATTCCCTGTCCCTGGGTGTGTTTGAGGCCATGTGGGATGGAGCTCTGAGTATCCTGGTCTAGTGAAAGTCATCCCTGCCCACAGCAGAGAGGTTGGAATGGATGATTTTTAAGTTACTTTTAATCTCAAACCATTCTGGGATTCTCTGTTGGAATCATTGAATATTTATGGTTGGAGAAGACCTCTGAGATCAAGCCCAACCTTCAGTGTTGACACAGAGTAATTTGAAATGAGAATGAAGAGGATTTGATTCACCTCTCAAAACAGAGAACAAGAATTAAAGGGCAAAACCCTGTCAGTTACCAAGTTAGAGGTCCTGAATTCAATAACCACAATCCTGTAACAAAAACTCACGTATTTAATTCTGCTGACACTTCCTTAGAATATTTTCCTAATAATTTCCTGTTTGTTTTTCAGATTACAATGAACCTCAGAGCCCATCCTGTAAGTATATTTAAAACCAGATACAAGTTTTACAAGCTGCTTTAAGGCACAAATTGATATAATTTCCTGCTTATTTGGCAATGTTTTTAACATTACACAATGTCTGAAGGGTGGGATCACATTCACAAGGGGTTTTTCTCTAAGAAACCCATTAACAGCAAGGTTTTGTGAATATCCTGCTCGTATTTGATCCTTGACATTTCTGTTCTCTTTTGCAGCAGTAAAATCAGCCACCACACAAAGTCCAGGAACACTCCCAGAGCACTTCACCCTGAACTTCACCATAACCAACCTCATGTTCACCACAGACCTGCAGGCACCAAACTCCCGCAAATTCCGCTCCACTGAGAAAATAATGAAACACTACGTAAGCCTAAGTCCCACTGTTTTTTCACTCAAATCCCCCAGGATTTTGGGGTTCCCTTCTTCACAAAGACTCTTCTTTGCCAGATTGACCCCCTGCTTAAGAAGAGCAGCATTGGCCCCCATTTCACTGGCTGCAAAGTGACAGGATTCAGGTGAGCAATGACTGGAGAGATTTACTTGGAACTGCAGCAAATGTATTTCCTTAATTTGCCTGATACTTTAATAATGATTCTTTTCCTTTTTCAAGTAGTTGCTTTCATTATAATGAAATAATAATGAATTTTAGTTACAAATTATATAAATTAAATATATAAATTAATATTAAAGCTTCTGTGCCCTTTTATATGGTCTTTATCTTACAAAGTCTTCTTCCTTGTAAGGCCACATATCAATAATTTCATCTGGGCAGATTTATTTGGAGGGTTTTTAATCACATCAGAAAAAACCAAAACCCACAGATTTTTTTAATAACGGAAGCTCCATGATATTCAATTCCTCAGGCCAGGGAAGAACAGGGAAAGCACAGGAGTGGACACCATCTGCAGCTATGGAAAGGGCTCCCAAGTGCCCGAGTTTGTCCCATCTGACATTTACCAAGAGCTGAAGGGAATGACAAATGGTGTCACCAAGCTGGGAATCTACAGCCTGGACAATAAGAGCCTCTATGTCAATGGTGAGTGTTGGATTTCCTCATTCCTCCAGGCACTGGAGCAGTTTGGGATCACCTTGGATCTCAGGGATCACCTCAGTGTTTAAAAAGTGACCTTGAGGAGAAGGTCTGCAGTTTTCTGCATAATTTCTCCTTGTGAGACCAAGTTTAAAATCCTATCACGTCAACATTTTTGAAGATTTCCATTTCTATATTACATTGAAGAGCAGCCTTATTTTAGTCTTGACCTCAATCATTCACCTGCCTGTGAACATTTCACCTGATTTCTGTCCCACACTGTTGAATTAAACTTTGGCACACACATTTTCTCATTGTAGCCCTGCTCTTCCAAAACACCTCGTTCTGCCTGAGCTTTGTTTGTTTAATGCATTCACGCCCTTGGGGCCTGGTTCTGATGATTCATTCCCAAGTCATCCTTTTAATCACCCCCTCTCCACTTTCATTCTCCCAAGCTGATGCTCTCTTACATAACTCTTTCTCCTTCATTTCCTTCCCAGGTTACAACGAACCCCTCGGGAGATCCCGTAAGTATTTTGTTAAATTTGTTTTGCCAAGTTCATTTTTCCAAATTCATTTTCCCAAATTAGTTTTGCCAAGTTTGTTTTCCAAATTCATTTTTCCCAAATTAGTTTTGCCAAATTCATTTTGCCAAGTTCATTTTCCCAAATTTGTTTTACCAAATTCACTTTGCCAAATTCATTTTCCCAAGCTCGTCTTGCCAAATTTATTTTGTCAAATTCGTTTTGCCAAGTTTGTTTTACCACGTTTGTTTTGCCAAATTCATTTTGCCAAATTCTTTTTGCCATGTTCATTTTGCCAAACTCATTTTAGGGGACACTCTCAAAGGAGTGGTACCCTCAGAAAATCAAGGGGGAAGAGATTTTTCAGAGCAGCCCTGAGGTGTGCTGGGATTAGGGATGTTTTGAAAGTGAAAACAGCTTTTTTTTTGTAGGAAATCCCTAATCCTTCTCCTCTTTGCTTACAGCTCGGAGCACCACAGCTGCACCAAAACCAACACCCAGGAATTTCACACTGAACTTCACCCTGACCAACCTCCGCTACACCACAGATCTGGACTCCCCAAATTCCCGCAAATTCAGCTCCACAGTGAAAGTTATGAACCACTATGTGAGTCTGGCTCTGCTCATGCTCCTCTTGGGTCATGGTGGTGACCCAAATCCTCCTGCTTTAAATTCAGGATGTGATTCCCACCTCTCAATTGTCCTTTTCTTTTTTGACAGCTTGACCCTCTGTTCAAAAGGAGCAGCATAGGCTCTGTCTACACAGGATGTAAAGCCATGAGATTCAGGTAAGACTCAGAATTCCAGGATTATGGGATGGGTCAGGTTGGAAGGATCATCTGGTGCCACCTCCCTGCTCCAGTTGGGACTGTGTCCAGATGGCTCTGGAACACCTCCAGTGAGGAGATTCCACAACTTTTCTGGAAAATCTGCTTGGTCACTGCACAGGGAAAGAGTTCTTCACTTTCAGGAAGTTTCTGGGCATCAATTTCTCTTGTCCTATTCCTCATCATCAGGGAGCAGAGCCTGGTCCCTTCTCTGAACCCTTCCTGCAGACACTGAAAGTATCTGAAATTATTTTAAAATTAAATATCTCTGAAATACAAAATCACCTAAATATGAAACACCTAAAATAGTCATAAAAAGTCCAATTAACCATTTCTTCACCTGCACCTTCAATCTCAGTGTTACCATAGCTGTTCCAAGGCCAGAAAACAAAACCACTGACACCTCCCTGTCCAGCCAGGGTTTGTTTTTTTTTTTTCTGTGAAATAATTTTGGTATCTAAACATCATCACCCCAGTTCTGCAGAGCCTGGTGAAGGGTGCAGAAGACCATTGGCACAGAGGGTTTGGGATCTGTCCTAAAACCCCACAGGGAGTTCTGCCATGTCCCAAAGGACATTCCTGATGCTTTTCCCCAGGTCTGGAAGGCACAGGGATGACACCAGAGTGGATGCCGTGTGCAGCTACAGGGACAACGCCAGCCTGGCCACGTTTGACCGAGAAAAGCTTTACCAGGAGCTGAGCACCATGACCAGCAACGGCACCAAACTGGGCCACTACAGCCTGGACAGGAGCAGCCTGCAAGTTGATGGTGAGCAGCCATGAGGATTTTGGGATCTCCTGGAGGTCACTCCTCATCCATCACTGATGAACCCTTTGGTTTTTTGGTTTTCTGTAAGGTTTGACCAAACCAATCCCAACAGGATATTGCCGTTCTGGCAGCACTTCCATCCCTTAAATCCTTAAATCGCACAAATTCCCGGAGAATTTTGGTGTTACATGAAATGGTCTAAGCAGGGATGTACCTATCCTGCTTTGTATGGATTTAAACTCAAAATAAATTCACTCTGCCCTTTTGATTTAGGCTTCCCCATCACAGACACAGCTGGCACCAGAAAGCCTCTCATGACTGCAGCCACCCTGGGCTATAGACTGAGCTTCAGGATAATCAATGAAAACCTCACCAACCCCGACCCCCAGTCTCCAGAATACCAAGCAGCAGTGGAAAGCATCACCAACAAGGTGAGGAGGTGTTTGAGGATATTTTTGGCTGGTCAGGATTTGAAGCAACTGCCAAAGAGATTTATGTCTGAATTAAAAAAAAAAAAAAAAAAAAAAAATTAAAAAAAAATCAGCATTTGGGGACAAAAAATTTGGGAATCTGAAGATGAGATTGGCCTTTCCAAAGGAAAACCTAATTCCCATGAAATCCAGCGGGCAAAAAACAACCCTGGTGTTCCTCCAGAGCTCAAGTCCCTCCTGCTGGCCTAAAGAATCCCCCACAGTGCTCAAGCTCATCAATATTTACTGATGTTTTAATTTCAGATGAATCACTTGTACCGTCAGAGTGACCTGCGGGAGCAGTTCCTGACCTGCCGGATCACCGGGCTGAGGTCTGGGATAAAATCTCATTTTCTTCCAAAGATTATCCCACCCCGGCCCCATTTCCCCATGGCCAAATGCCACTGCCCCCTGTGGAATTCCTTCTTTCTGCTCTCCAGTTGGAAATTGATACCCTAAGAAGGCATTTCTGGGCTTCCCAGAATTTGTCCTTGTAAAAAAATTCTGGTTTGAATTTTTTTTCAGACTCAGGTTTCTCACTCAGGGTTTCTGTAAGGCACTCTCAGATCTCTGAGTACCCCAGGAATTACTGATCCCATCCTTTTACTGGGAATTGGTGATCCTGTGACCCCAGCACTCCACTCAAACTCCACCAGATTTTACAAGCGAGAGCTGCAGGATGGAATGAGGCTTGGACATGGGACCCTCCCAAAGGGCAAAAGCTTAAAAAACCCTAAAAGTGCTGCTCTTTCCTTGCATTTGTGCAGTAAAACCTACATTTGTCCAGAGAAGAGGTAGAATTTTAATTCCTGTCCGTAGAAAAAGCCCCAAGCAGCCCATTCCACACCACGATTCCACCACGTTCCTTTAAACTCAACCCCCAGAACAGCAGGAACCCCTCAAAACTCCTTCCCACCAGAACTTTCCTGACAATCCTGTTCACCTCCCAACCTCCATCCCTCTGCCCACAGGTCTGGATCCATCGTGGTCGACTGCCAGTGCTTCTTCCAGCCCCACCCCAGCATCAACAGGGCCGTGGTGGACAGAACTTTCCAGGAGAGGACCTCCAACACCTCGGGGCTGTGGTTGGGGAGCAGCTACCGCCTGCAGGAACTCTCTGTGGACAGTACGTGCATCAAATCCCTGCCCTGAGAGCTCACTTTTTCATGGCACACCCAAAATTCCTCAAATTCTGCTCTGGCAGGGCAGAAATAAATCTGTTATTGAGCAGAATCACTGGACCCAACCACTGAGTTGGGCCATTCAGACATTCAGCCTTTTAGTCCTCGATGGCTTAAGGGTTATTCAAAATTAGGGTGGCATTCAAAATTAAAGTTATTCAAAATTAAGGTGTTACTCAAAATTAAATGGTTATTCAAAATCAAGGTGTTACTCAAAATTAAATGGTTATTCAAAATTAAGTTGTTACTCAAAATTAAACGGTTATTGAAAATTAAATTGTTATTCAAAATTAAGGTGTTGTTCGAAATTGTTGTTCAAAATTAGGGTGTTTTCAATATCAAAGAATCAGGAAATGAAGTGGAAATTGTTCACCACTATTTCAACCATTCAGAGCTAGCCAGAATTTCAGGTTTTTTCCCAAAGTGCAGCATCCCAGAGCAATGAATGTCCTGAATTCCCTCTCAGACCCTGGTGCCACTCAGGTTCTAAAACTTCAAAATCCAACTCTGCAGCTCAGTGCTGCTCGGTAGGAAAGCCTCAATTTTTCCCTGGTGGAATTGACACTTTTCCTCTCAATTTCTCCCTGCTGGGATTGACACTTTTCCTCTCAATTTCTCCCTGCTGGATTGACACTTTTCCTCTCAATTTCTCCCTGCTGGATTGACACTTTTCCTCTCAATTTCTCCCTGCTGGGATTGACACTTTTCCTCTCAATTTCTCCCTGCTGGATTGACACTTTTCCTCTCAATTTCTCCCTGCTGGAATTGACACTTTTCCTCTCAATTTCCAGCCCTGGAATTCTCAATCGAGGCAGCAACTCACCAACCACCCCTCAAACATGGCAAAGAAACCTTCGGTTGAATTTCCGAATTTCCAACCTTCCCTACTCGCCAGAGCTGCAGGACTCCAGCTCCAGGATGTTCCGAGAGAACAAAGAGAAGATTGAGACAGAGGTGAAACCAGCAGAAATAATTGCAGCTCTCTAACTGAGGGATGGGTTAAATTAATTCAGATTTCCTCAACAATTTTGTTTCTCCCCACCAGCTCGAGGTGTTCAGGAGCAGCCGCCTGAAGGAGCGATTTGTTGGCTGCACCGTGGAGAGCTTTGGGTACGTCCAGTTCTTCTGTCAAATCCCAAAGGAGAGCTTAGGAGGGTGTTCAGGGTTGATTTAAATTTTAGAAATAGAGCTGATTTAACTCAGAACAGATTCAACTTTTAGAAATTGAGCTGATTTAACTCTTAGGGTAGATTTCAATTTTAGAAATAGAGCTGATTTAACTCAGAGTAGATTTAACTCTTAGAAATAGAGCTGATTTAACTCAGAATGTATTTAACTTTTAGAAATACTGCTGATTTAACTCAGAACAGATTTAACTCCTAGAAACAGAGCAGATTTAACTCAGAATAGATTTAACTTTCAGAAATCGAGCTGATTTAACTCTTCGAAGCATAATTGATTTAACTTTTTTGAAAATAAATCAACTTGTTTCCAAAAGTTAAATATTCTAAGAGTTAAATTATCTCTATTCTAAGAGTAAATCAACTGATCAGCTGATTTAACTCTTCGAAACAGAGCAGATTTAAATTTTAAAAATAGAAACTGGTTTTAGAAATAGAGCTGATTTAACTCTTAGAAATAAAACTGATTTAACTCAGAAACAGAGCTGATTTAACTCTTAGAGAATAAAACTGATTTAATTCAAAAAGAGTATTAATCTATAAAGCTATTTAAAATTTTAGAAATAGACGATTTACTTAGAAACAGTTGATCTATCTTTTAGAAATGAGCTGATTTAATGCTCAGAGTTAATTTAAATTTTAAAAACAGAGCTGATTACTCTTAGACACAGAGTTGATTAACTTTTAGAAACAGCTATTAAATGCTAGAATAAACTGATACCTCTCAGAAATGTCCTCTAAATCAGTGAATGGTTCCCAAGGCTGCAGGAATTCCTGTCTCACCCAGAACAAGCTGCTAAAAGCAATCCATCCCAATTAAACATCCCTTGGACATCTGCAAACCTCCAAACCCCTTCCAGATTTCTCTCCCTGCTCCACTCAGCTCTGATTCTTGTCTCTCCTCTGTCCCTGTCCCCTCCAGGCCTGTCCATGACAAGGGACACACAGAGGTGCCTCAAGCTGCACCTTCACCCCGGATCCCATCTCGGGGACTCTGCAGGAGCAGGAGGTGTTTGAGGAGCTCAAAATCCTGACCCAGGGTTTTACCAGGCTGGGTTCTGCCTACGAGCTGGAGGAGCAGAGTCTGCTGGTGGAAGGTGAGAGCTGAATTTGGGGGAATTTTTCCAAATTTTTGTTTTAATCAGCTCCAAGTTCCGTTTCTCACCTGTCCCTCCTCATTCCAGGTTATTCTCCACTCAAGACGGACGAGCCCGAGTCCAAAAGAACTGGTTAGTGTTTTTTGGGGAGGGATTGACCCCACAGCCACTGAATGCTATTACTAATAATTTTGAGCCCTAATAAATACTAAGCCTTAATATAATCCTGAGCCTAAGAAATACTTGAGCCTTTAGAAGTACTTGAGCCCTAATAAATACTCAAGCCTTAATAAATCCTTGAGCTAAGAAATCTTGAGCCCTAATAATTCTCAAACCCTAATAAAACTTAAGCCCAATAAATATTCAAGCCCTAATGAATATCTGAGCATAATAATCCTCAAGCCCTAAGAAATAGTAGAACCCTAATAAATCCTTGAGCCTAAGAAATCCTTGACCCTAAAAATAAAGCCTAAATCTCAAGCCCTAATAAATACTTGAGACCCTAATAAATTCTGAGCCCTAATAAATACTCAAGCCCTAATAAATACTTGAGCCCTAATAATACTGAACCCAATAAAGACTTGAGCTCTAAGAAACTCTTGATCCCTAATAAATTCTTGAACCCTAATAAATACTTAACCCCAATAAATATTCAAGCCCTAATGAATACCTGAGCCATAATAAATCCTCGAGCCCTAAGAAATACTCAAGCTCTAATACTTGAGCTCTAATTAATACTCAAACCCTAATGAATACTTGTGCTCTAATAAATTCTTGAACTCTAATAAATACTAGAGCTCTAATAAATGTCCTTGACCCTAATAAATATCCAAGCCCTAATAAATATTCAAGCCCTAATAAATACTCAAGCCTTAATAAATACTCAATCCCTAATAAATCCTTAATCCCTAATAAATCCTTGAGCCCTAAGAAAATTTTTGAGTCCTAATAAATACTTGAGCCCTAATTAATATTCAAGCCCTGGTGAATACTTGAGCCCTAATAAATTCTTGAGCTCTAAGAAATCCTTGAGCCCTAATAAATCCTCAAACCCTAATAAATTCTTGAGCCCTAACAAATACTTGAGCTGTAATAAATTAGCACCACCAATCTTGAAATGGGGCTAAACCCATGGAAAAGACCAAAATTCCAGGTGCCAGCAGGGCCACCAG
>CM019235.1:1664775-1685754 GCA_009741485.1 Malurus cyaneus samueli | reverse complement strand
TCCTCTCTTCCCCAGGCTACAACGACAAAGGCCGTGCTGACCAGTGAGTACCTTGCAGGGCTGGATGGAATGAGAGGGCAGAATTGCCTCACGTTGCTCTCCTTTAGGCAGTGAGGCTGGTGGCTGGGGCTGAAATCCTGGAGATATGGGTTCCCTAGGCAGCCTTCTCCATGAGATAGATCAGGGCTGGCAGGAGACCTCTTTTTGTGTTGTCAAGCACAGCTTCACCACCCTGGCTCTTGCCTCTTTATATTCTATCTTTGCTTCTTCCAGCTGCACCACAACAGCTGCCGCCTGGAGCATTTCACTGTGAACTTCACCATCACCAACCTGCCCTACACTTCGACTTGAAAAAATCCTGACTCAGCCAAGTTCAGATCTACACGAGGGTTATGAACACCATGGTAAGTCAACATCACTGAGTGTGTTCCCTATCCACCACGGGCCTCATCACCTATAGGGATTGCAGAGAGGTGGCCATGGCTTAACTGGGAAAAATTCTCCATTTGCAGCTTGATCGGCTACTGAAGGGAAGCAGCATTGGCCCTGTTTTCCAAGGATGTGAGACAACAGACTTCAGGTATGGGTCACACTGAACTGTCTCTCGCAGGGCTATTGGTCAGTGATGGGTCCATTAGACTTCCATTCCATTGGTGCCCAGTCCATGGGGCCAGGAACCTCCATCCTGATTGTCCTTGTCCCTTATAGCATCCCCTCTCTTTCCTGTCCTCAGTCCACATGCATGCCCATATTGTAGGTCTCAAGTGACCTGAAAGATTTACCTGGAAGGGCCATGAAAGCCCCAAAACCCTACCTTGAAAAGAGAATGAGGAGAGGATGATGCTAATGGAGGTCCCTGTGTTTTTCAGACCCGGTCAGTGACAGGGAGCAGACGCGGGTGGACGCCGTGTGCACCTACAGCAAGGAGCCCTCGGCGCGCCTTGGACAGGGTGGGGCTGTACCACAAGTGAGCAACAAGACCAGAGGCATCAGCCAGCTGGGCCCTTACAGCCTGACAGGACAGCCTCTACGTCAACGGTGAGCGGCGCTCCTGCTCGGCCTCCTGTGCTGTGCCATGGCAGCCCTGGGCGCAGCGCTGCCCCTTGGCCAGCTCAGCTGCTGACCCTCTGCTCTCTCTTTCCCCAGGCTACAACGAACAGCAAGCACTGACCAGTGAGTACCTGGCAGGAGTGATTGGGGTTGAGGGCACAGAATATGCCTCACACGTTGCCTCCTTTAGGGCAGTGGAGGCTGTGGCTGGGGCTTAAATCCTGGGACATGGTTCCCTATGCAGCCTTCTCATGGAGATCAGGTGGCAGGGAGACTTCTGTGTTTGTCCAAGCACAGCCTGACCACCTTGTCTTTTGACTCTTTATATTCCACGTCTGTACTTCTTCCAGCTCCATCAACGACAGCAGCCACCCTGGAGCATTTCACTGTGAACTTCACCATCACCAACCTGCCCTACACTTCTGACCTAGAGAACCCTGACTCAGCCAAATTCAGATCCACACGAAGGGTTATGAACACCATGGTAAATGGACCTGCACTGAGCGATATGCTTGACCTCAGTGATCTCATCTACTCCAACGGATTGCAGAGTTATTCATGGCTTAACTGTGAAACCTCTCCCCTACTTGACAGCTCGACGGCCTGATGAAGAAAAGCACCATTGGCCCTGATTTCCAAGGATGTCAAACAACAGGTCTCAGGTACTACTTGCACAGTTCTCAAGTCTGCCCTCACATAATGCCTGAACACAAACATGTGCTCCTCTTGTTTGGAGGTCAGATATTCTCCCTAACGCCATCCTGCTCCAGGCTGTCAGCCCTGATGCCATTCCCATTTAGATAACCCGCTCAAAGCCTGTATCTTCTCTTTGCATAATGTAGGCTAAGATTATTTGTTAAACTCAAGAATTTTTTAAAGTTTTCAGGCACTTTCCTCTATCCTAGTCCCAAAGATTATGAAGGATGAAGAGCACGTTCTGGCACCAAAACATAATATGGGAGGCAGACTGAGCATTTCCATTCATGCCAATGAAAACTCCAAAACCCAACCTTGAAAAGAGAATATGCATAGCAGGTGCTGAGAGAGGACTGGTTTTTTCAGGCCCGGCAGTGACAGGGACCAGACGCGGGTGGACGCCGTGTGCACCTACAGCAAGGAGCCCTCGCCGCGCCTTTGGACAGGGGGGGCTGTACCAGCAAAGTGAGCAACAAGACCAAGAGGCATCAGCCAGCTGGGCCCCTACAGCCTGGACAGGAACAGCCTCTACATCAACGGTGACAAATATTTTTGATTTCTCTAATTTTTCATCATGACCTGGCTCTATGCTTAATTAGTGTAACTTTCATTCACTAATTCATTCCTTTTTTTCTGTACTTTCTCTAACTTTCTCTTCTTTCACTCCACTGTCATCTCTCCATTGTTTGTAGGGTTTACAGAAAATGCATACATTATCTTTAATATGATTATTATTCTATCTATTATTTAATACTATGTTATATTATTATTTATATAGATCATTTAATAATCTAGATCGATCATATAATATTATAATTATTATATGTTAATTATAAACAATATTAATTTGATAATATTTATATTATATATTATTATTATATTATATTATTATTATTTTCTCTTATTCATACACATTTATATTTCGCCCCCTAATTTTTTTAATATAGTAAAATCAACCTTTTCAAGGTATACCCTAACTCTGTTACACTAATTCAAGTATTCTATCTATGAATTCTGAGAGAAAATATAAGGATTTACCTCTCCACATCAAGGCAATACAAAGCAAGATCAACGAAAACTTATTTCTCAGTCACAAAAATAATACAATAAAGAATATTGTTAATGTTTTGTAATAGAATATTAACTAATATTTATCTTGGCTATGGCAGTTGTGTCGGTTGGAGCTTGATGATCTTTAGTTTCACTTCAAACCATACCGATTCTGCTGTCTAATATACACTAGTAATGGTGTAAATTCCTGCTCAGCTATCCACTAGGAGCAGGGATGAGATACCTAAAATACAGCACTGCTGCCAACAGGATCAATGTGCATTTATGCCTGGACAGTCACATCCAAATCAGTCATTCGCCATAGGAAATGTTTACCAGGAACTCTTCAAACATTCTCAGTCGACAATTGACATCTTCCTAACCCTAAGGCACCTTCTCAAATCCTGCTCCTTTTCTTCCCCCACAGGTCACAATGAAGTGCAGCCTGAACTATGTGAGTACCTTTAGGGAAAATGTGGGGAGCAGGAAGATTTTGTTAATTAGCAACTGCTAAAACAGCATAGGTTGGGTTAATCAAACAAGAGCACTGCTGGTCTATAAAAACACTAGAGTAGTAGTTAAGAGAATCCAGGAGCCTGTTAGGGAACCACAGCTTAGCCAACTGGAATACTGGGAATTTTTTTATCCCATTTGGGATGTTTAACAGAAATTGTATTTTTTAAGAAAAACTTCCCTTTCTCATTACAGCTGCAGATCAAAGCACCCAACCTCTGGCACCAGCAGTAAAGAATTCACCCTGACTTCACGATAACCAACCTCCAAGTTCACTGCAGATCTGGAGAAACCCAGCTCCAGGAGATTCAAGTCAACAGAAAAGTCATGTACCACTATGTAAGTCTGGCAGAACCAAGAAGGGCATGGTCTCTCACTGCCTCTCATCTCTTACCTTACACCGGGACATTTTACTCACTTCTACGGTTTATCCGCTTCCAGATTGATCTTTACTTCCGAAGGAGCAGGCATTGGTCCAGCTTACATTGGCTGCAAAGTAATGGCATTCAGGTAAGAGCCAGCCTGGCAGAAATCCCCATTCCCTGCATCTTAAAATTCCAATTTTCTCAGCCATTCAATTAATCTCTGCAGCGTTTTCTCAGAGATTTCTTCCAATCCATATCGCCTTGATCATATATAAAAGATTAGATTGATTTCTCAATAATGACTAAACCTTGTTTGCCAGGTCCACAAAGAGCAGGGATGACACGGAGTGGATGCCATGTGCAGCTGTAGGGACGAGCCTTCTGATCCCAAATTCACAGAGCAACCATTTACCGTGAGCTTGAGCAAAATGACTGATGGCATCACCAAGCTGGGACACTACAGCCTCAACAGCCAGAGCCTCTACGTCAGTGGTGAGACTGCCTCAAACATTTTTCCCAAAAAAATTGTGGATTCCCTGTCCCTGGTGTGTTTGAGGCCAGTGGGATGGAGCTCTGAGCATCCTGGTCTAGTGAAAGTCATCCCTGCCCACAGCAGAGAGGTTGGAATGGATGATTTTTAAGTTACTTTTAATCTCCAAACCACTTCTGGGATTCTCTGTTGGAATCATGAATATTTACGGTTGGAGAAAGACTCTGAGATCAAGCCCAACTCTAGTCAGTGTTGACACAGAGTAATTTGAAATGAGAATGAAGAGGATTTGATTCACCTCTCAAACAGAGAACAAGAATAAAGGGCAAAACCCTGTCAGTTACCAAGTTAGAAGTCCTGAATTCAATAACCACAATCTGTAATAAAAACTCATGTATTTAATTCTGCTGTCACTTTCTTAGAATATTTTCCTAATAATTTCCTGTTTGTTTTTCAGATTACAATGAACCTTCAGAGCCCATCCTGTAAGTATATTTAAACCAGATACAGTTTACAAGCTGCTTTAAGGCACCAAATTGATATAATTTCCTGCTTATTTTGGCAATGTTTTTAACATTACACAATGTCTGGAAGGGTGGGATCACATTCACAAGGGTTTTCTCTAGAAACCCATTAACAGCAAGGTTTTTGTGAATATCCTGCTCGTATTTTGATCCTTGACATTTCTGTTTCTCTTTTGCAGCAGTAAAAATCAGCCACCACACAAAGTCCAGGAACACTCCCAGAGCACTTCACCCTGAACTTCACCATAACCAACCTCATGTTCACCACAGACCTGCAGGCACCAAACTCCCGCAAATTCCGCTCCACTGAGAAAATAATGAAACACTACGTAAGCCTAAGTCCACTGTTTTTTCACTCAAATCCCCAGGATTTTGGGGTTCCCTTCTTCACAAAAGTACTCTTCTTTGCCAATTGACCCCCTGCTTAAGAGAAGAGCAGCATTGCCCCATTTCACTGGCTGCAACAGTGAAGGATTCAGGTGGAGCAATGACTGGAGAGATTTACTTGAAATGCAGCAAAATGTATTTCCTTAAATTTGCCTGATACTTTAATAATGATTCTTTTCCTTTTTCAAGTAGTTGCTTTCATTATAATGAAATAATAATGAATTTTAGTTACAAATTATATAAATTAAATATATAAATTAATATTAAAGCTTCTGTGCCCTTTTATATGGTCTTTATCTTACAAAGTCTTCTTCCTTGTAAGGCCACATATCAATAATTTCATCTGGCGATTTATTTTGAGGGTTTTTAATCACATCGAAAAAAACCAAAACCCACAGATTTTTTAATAACGGAAGCTCCATGATATTCAATTCCTCAGCCAGGAAGAACAGGGAAAGCACAGGAGTGACACCATCTGCAGCTATGGAAAGGGCTCCCAAGTGCCCGAGTTGTCCCATCTGACATTTACCAAGAGCTGAAGGGAATGACAAATGGTGTCACCAAGCTGGAATCTACAGCCTGACAATAAGAGCCTCTATGTCAATGGTGAGTTGTTGGATCCTTCATTCCTCCAGGCACTGGAGCAGTTTGGGATCACCTTGGATCTCAGGGATCACCTCAGTGTTAAAAAGTGACCTTGAGGAGAAGGTCTGCAGTTTCTGCATAATTTCTCCTTGTGAGACCAAGTTTAAAATCTATACGTCAACATTTTTTGAAGATTTCCATTTCTATATTACATTGAAGAGCAGCCTTATTTTAGTCTTGACCTCAAATCATTCACCTGCTGTGAACATTTACCTGATTTCTATCCCACACTGTTGAATTAAACTTTGCAACACATTTCTCATTGTAGCCCTGCTCTTCCAAAACACCTCGTTCTGCCTTGAGCTTTGTTTGTTTAATGCATTCACAGCCCTTGGGCCTGGTTCTGATGATTCATCCCAAGTCATCCTTTTAATCACCCCTCTCCACTTTCATTCTCCCAAGCTACTGCTCTCTACATAACTCTTTCTCCTTCATTTCCTTCCCAGGTTACAACGAACCCCTCGGGAGATCCCGTAAGTATTTTGATTAAATTTGTTTTGCCAAGTTCATTTTCCAAATTCATTTTCCCAAATTAGTTTGCCAAGTTTGTTTCCAAATTCATTTTTCCAAATTAGTTTTGCCAAATTCATTTTGCCAAGTTCATTTTCCCAAATTTGTTTTACCAAATTCACTTTGCCAAATTCATTTTCCCAAGCTTCGTCTTGCCAAATTTATTTTGTCAAATTCTTTTGCCAATGTTTGTTTTTACCACGTTTGTTTTGCCAAATTCATTTTGCCAAATTCTTTTTGCCATGTTCATTTGCCAAACTCATTTTAGGGACACTCTCAAAGGAGTGGTACCCTCAGAAAATCCAAGGGGGAAGAGATTTTCAGAGCAGCCCTGAGTGTGCTGGGATTAGGGATGTTTTGAAAGTGAAAACAGCTTTTTTTTGTAGGAAATCCCTAATCCTTCTCCTCTTTGCTTACAGCTCGGAGCACCACAGCTGCACCAAAACCACACCCAGGAATTTCACACTGAACTTCACCCTGACCAACCTCCCTACACCACAGATCTGGACTCCCCAAATTCCCGCAAATTCAGCTCCACGGTGAAAGTTATGAACCACTAGTGTGAGTCTGGCTCTGCTCATGCCCTCTTGGGTCATGGTGGTGACCCAATCCTCCTGCTTTAAACTCAGGATGTGATTCTCCCACCTCTCAATTGCTTTTTTTTTTTTTTGACAGCTTGACCCTCTGTTTCAAAAGGAGCAGCATAGGCTCTGTCTTACACAGGATGTAAAGCCATGAGATTCAGGTAAGACTCAGAATTCCAGGTTATGGGATGGGTCAGGTTGGAAGGATCATCTGGTGCCACCTCCCTGTCCAGTTGGGACTGTGTCCAGATGGCTCTGGAACACCTCCAGTGAGGAATTCCACAACTTTTTTGTGAAAATCTGCTTGGTCACTCACAGGGAAAGAGTTCTTCACTTTCAGGAAGTTTCTGGGCATCAATTTCTCTTGTCCTATTCCTCATCATCAGGGAGCAGAGCCTGTGTCCTTCTCTGAACCTCCCTGCAGACACTGAAAGTATCTGAAAATTATTTTAAAATTAAATACCTGAAATACAAATCACCTAAATATAAACACCTAAATAGTCATAAAAAGTCCAATTATACCATTTCTTCACCTGCACCTTCAATCTCAGTGTTACCATAGCTGTTCCAAGGCCAGAAAACAAAACCACTGACAACCTCCCTGTTCCAGCCAGGGTTTGTTTTTTTTTTTTCTGTGAAATAATTTTGGTATCTAAACATCATCACCCCAGTTCTGCAGAGCCTGGTGAAGGGTGCAGAAGACCATTTGGCACAGAGGGTTTGGGATCTTCCTAAAACCCCACAGGGAGTTCTGCCATGTCCCAAAGACATTCCTGATGCTTTTCCCCAGGTCTGGAAGGCACAGGGATGACACCAGAGTGGATGCCGTGTGCAGCTACAGGGACAACGCCACCTGGCCACGTTTGACCGAGAAAAGCTTTACCAAGGAGCTGAGCACCATGACCAGCAACGGCACCAAACTGGGCCACTACAGCCTGGACAGGAGCAGCCTGCAATTGATGGTGAGCAGCCATGAGGATTTTGGGATCTCCTGGAGGTCACTCCTCATCCATCACTGATGAACCCTTTGGTTTTTTGGTTTTCTGTAAGGTTTGACCAAACCAATCCCAACAGGATATTGCCGTTCTGGCAGCACTTCCATCCCTTAAATCCTTAAATCGCACAAATTCCCGGAGAATTTTGGTGTTACATGAAATGGTCTAAGCAGGGATGTACCTATCCTGCTTTGTATGGATTTAAACTCAAAATAAATTCACTCTGCCCTTTTGATTTTAGGCTTCCCATCACAGACACAGCTGGCACCAGAAAGCCTCTCATGACTGCAGCCACCCTGGGCTATAGACTGAGCTTCAGGATATCAATGAAAACCTCACCAACCCCGACCCCCAGTCTCCAGAATACCGAGCAGCAGTGGAAAGCATCACCAACAAGGTGAGGAGGTGTTTGAGGATATTTTTGGCTGGTCAGGATTTGAAGCAACTGCCAAAGATTTATGTCTGAATTAAAAAAAAAAAAAAAAAAAAAATAATAAAAAAAATCAGCATTTGGGGACAAAAAATTTGGGAATCTGAAGATGAGATTGGCCTTTCCAAAGAAAACCTAATTCCCATGAATCCAGCGGGCAAAAAACAACCTGGTTCCTCCAGAGCTCAGTCCCTCCTGCTGGCCTAAAGAATCCCCCACAGTGCTCAGCTCATCAATATTTACTGATGTTTTAATTTCAGATGAATCACTTGTACCGTCAGAGTGACCTGCGGAGCAGTTCCTGACCTGCCGATCACCGGGCTGAGGTCTGGATAAAATCTCATTTTCTTCCAAAGATTATCCCACCCCGGCCCCATTTCCCATGGCCAAATGCCACTGCCCCCTGTGGAATCCTTCTTTCTGCTCTCCAGTTGGAAATTGATACCCTAAGAAGGCATTTCTGGGCTTCCCAGAATTTGTCCTTGTAAAAAAATTCTGGTTTGAATTTTTTTTCAGACTCAGGTTTCTCACTCAGGGTTTCTGTAAGGCACTCTGAGGTCTCTGAGTACCCCAGGAATTACTGATCCCATCCTTTTACTGGGATTGGTGATCCTGTGACCCCAGCACTCCACTCAAACTCCACCAGATTTTACAAGCGAGAGCTGCAGGATGGAATGAGGCTTGGACATGGGACCCTCCCAAAGGGCAAAAGCTTAAAAAACCCTAAAAGTGCTGCTCTTTCCTTGCATTTGTGCAGTAAAACCTACATTTGTCCAGAGAAGAGGTAGAATTTTAATTCCTGTCCGTAGAAAAAGCCCCAAGCAGCCCAATTCCACACCACGATTCCACCACGTTCCTTTAAACTCAACCCCCAGAACAGCAGGAACCCCTCAAAACTCCTTCCCACCAGAACTTTCCTGACAATCCTGTTCACCTCCCAACCTCCATCCCTCTGCCCACAGGTCTGGATCCATCTGTGTCGATGCCAGTGCTTCTTCCAGCCCCACCCCAGCATCAACAGGGCCGTGGTGGACAGAACTTTCCAGGAGAGGACCTCCAACACCTCGGGGCTGTGGTTGGGGAGCAGCTACCGCCTGCAGGAACTCTCTGTGGACAGTACGTGCATCAAATCCCTGCCCTGAGAGCTCACTTTTTCATGGCACACCCAAAATTCCTCAAATTCTGCTCTGGCAGGGCAGAAATAAATCTGTTATTGAGCAGAATCACTGGACCCAACCACTGAGTTGGGCCATTCAGACATTCAGCCTTTTAGTCCTCGATGGCTTAAGGTTATTCAAATTAGGGTGGCATTCAAAATTAAAGTTATTCAAATTAAGGTGTTACTCAAAATTAAATGGTTATTCAAAATCAAGGGTTACTCAAAATTAAATGGTTATTCAAAATTAAGTTGTTACTCAAAATTAAACGGTTATTGAAAATTAAATTGTTATTCAAAATTAAGGTGTTACTCAAAAACTATATTGCTATTCAAAATGAAATTGTTGTTCAAAATTAAATAAATATTTAAAATAAAATAGTTATTAAAAATTAAATGATTGTCCAAAATTAAATCATTATTCAAAATCAAATCATTATCCGAAATTAAATTGTTGTTCGAAATTGTTGTTCAAAATTAGGGTGTTTTCAATATCAAAGAATCAGGAAATGAAGTGGAAATTGTTCACCACTATTTCAACCATTCAGAGCTAGCCAGAATTTCAGGTTTTTTCCCAAAGTGCAGCATCCCAGAGCAATGAATGTCCTGAATTCCCTCTCAGATCCCTGGTGCCACTCAGGTTCTAAAACTTCAAAATCCAACTCTGCAGCTCAGTGCTGCTCGGTAGGAAAGCCTCAATTTTTCCCTGGTGGAATTGACACTTTTCCTCTCAATTTCTCCCTGCTGGGATTGACACTTTTCCTCTCAATTTCTCCCTGCTGGGATTGACACTTTTCCTCTCAATTTCTCCCTGCTGGGATTGACACTTTTCCTCTCAATTTTCTCCCTGCTGGGATTGACACTTTTCCTCTTCATTTTCTCCCTGCTGGGAATTGACACTTTTCCTCTCAATTTCCAGCCCTGCAACTCTCAATCGAGGCAGCAACTCACCAACCACCCCTCAAACATGGCAAAGAAACCTTCGGGTTGAATTTCCGAATTTCCAACCTTCCCTACTCGCCAGAGCTGCAGGACTCCAGCTCCAGGATGTTCCGAGAGAACAAAGAGAAGATTGAGACAGAGGTGAAACCAGCAGAAATAATTCCAGCTCCCTGCCCGAGGGATGGGTTAAATTAATTCAGATTTCCTCAACAATTTTGTTTCTCCCCACCAGCTCGAGGTGTTCAGGAGCAGCCGCCTGAAGGAGCGATTTGTTGGCTGCACCGTGGAGAGCTTTGGGTACGTCCAGTGCTTCTGTCAAATCCCAAAGGAGAGCTCAGGAGGGTGTTCAGGGTTGATTTAAATTTTAGAAATAGAGCTGATTTAACTCAGAACAGATTCAACTTTTAGAAATCAAGCTGATTTAACCTTAGGGTAGATTTCAATTTAGAAATAGAGCTGATTTAACTCAGAGTAGATTTAACTCTTAGAAATAGAGCTGATTTAACTCAGAATAGATTTAACTTTAGAATAGTAGCTGATTTAACTCAGAACAGATTTAACTCCTAGAATAGAGCGATTTAGTAGATTTCAATTTAGAATCGAGCTTACTTAACTTTAAAAAGAGCTGATTTTAACTCTTAGAATAAAGATTATTTACATTTAGATACAGCTGATTTAACTTTTTAGAAACAAAGAGATTTAACGCTTAGAGCTGATTTAACTCTTAGAATGTATTTAACTTCTAGAAATAGAGCTGATTTAACTCTTAAAAATAGAGCTGATTTAACTCTTAGAGCTGGTTAATTAATCTTTAGAAACAGAATTGATTTAACTTTTAGAAACAAAGTTAATTTAATTCTTAGAGTTGATTTAACTTTTAGAAATAGAGCTGATTTAATTCAGATTAGATTTAAATTTTAGAAAAAAAAGCTGATTTAACTTAGGGTTGATTTCAATTTTAGAAATCGAGCTGATTTAACTCTTCAAAGCAGAATTAATTTAACTTGTTTTCTTAAAGTTAAATCAACTCTATTTCTAAAAGCTAAATCAGCTCTAAGAGTTAAATCAGCCTCGATTTTCTAAGATTAAATCAGTGATCAGCTGATTTAACTCTTAGAGTTGATTATTTTTAGAAAGAGAGCTGATTTTACTCTGAGAGTTGATTTAACTTTTAGAAATAAAGCTGATTTATTCTCAGAAATGTCCTTCTGGGGTTAATCAGTGAATGGGTGCCCAAGGCTCAGGAATCCTGTTCTCACCCAGAACAAGCTGCTAAAAGCCAACCCATCCCAATCAAACATCCCTTGGACATCTGCAAACCTCCAAACCCTTCCAGATTTCTCTCCCTGCTCCACTCAGCTCTGATTCTTTGTCTCTCCTCTGTCCCTGTCCCCTCCAGGCCTGTCCATGACAAGGGACACACAGAGGTGGCCTCAAGCTGCACCTTCACCCCGGATCCCATCTCGGGGACTCTGCAGGAGCAGGAGGTGTTTGAGGAGCTCAAAATCCTGACCCAGGGCTTTACCAGGCTGGGCTCTACCTACGAGCTGGAGGAGCAGAGTCTGCTGGTGGAAGGTGAGAGCTGAATTGGGGGAATTTTTCCAAATTTTTGTTTTAATCAGCTCCAGAGTTCCGTTTCTCACCTGTCCCGCTCCTCATTTCCAGGTTATTCTCCACTCAAGACGGACGAGCCCGAGTCCAAAAGAACTGGTGAGTGTTTTTTGGGGAGGGATTGACCCCACAGACACTGAATGCTCGAGTTCTAATAATTTTTTGAGCCCTAATAAATACTTGAGCCCTAATTAATACTCGAGCCCTAAGAAATACTTGAGCCTTTAGAAGTACTTGAGCCCTAATAAATACTCAAGTCTTAATAAATCCTTGAGCATTAAGAAATGCTTGAGCCCTAATAAATTCTCAAACCCTAATAAACACTTAAGCCCCAATAAATATTCAAGCCCTAATGAATATCTGAGACCATAATAAATCCTCAAGCCCTAAGAAATAGTAGAACCCTAATAAATCCTTGAGCCTTAAGAAATCCTCGACCCTTAATAAATACTCGAGCCCTAATTAATACTCGAGCTCTAAGAAACTCTTGATCCCTAATAATTTCTTGAACCCTAATAAATACTTGAACCCCAATTCATATTAAGCCTAATGAATACCTGAGCCATAATAAAACCTTGAGCCCTAAAAAATACTCAAGTTCTAATAAGTACTTGAGCTCTAATTAATACTCAAACCCTAATGAATACTTGTCCCTAATAAATTCTTGAGCCCTAATAAATACTAGAGCTCTAATAAACTCTTGACCCCTAAGAAATCCTTGACCCCTAATAAATATTCAAGCCCTAATAAATATTCAAGCCCTAATAAATACTCAAGCCTTAATAAATACTCAATCCCTAATAATCCTTAATTCCCTAAAATCCTTGAGCCCTAAGAAAATTTCGAGCCCTAATAAATGTCTTGAGCCCTAATTAATATTCAAGCCCTAAGAAATATTTGAGCCCTAATAAATTCTTGAGCTCTAAGAAATCCTTGAGCCCTAATAAATCCTCAAACCCTAATAAATTCTTGAGCCCTAACAAATACTTGAGCTGTAATAAATTAGCACCACCAATCTTGAAATGGGGCTAAACCCATGGAAAAGACCAAAAATCCAGGTGCCAGCAGGTGCCACCAGCCTGGGAGAAATGGAAACAAGGGACAGAAAAAGCAGTGCAATTTGGGAGCTGTGTTAAAGCTCTGGCACCAATCAATTTTGTTAATTGATTTATTAAAAATAAGACCCCAAATCAGATACGGTTTTGCTTGGCTGCAACCCCAGAACTGACGGCAAACGGGAGAAAGGAAAAAAAATGCCTTGAATTGTGGTTTTTGCATTCACCACAAACATTTTGACCAAATAATTGCAGCTTTTGCTGCCACCCTGAGCCCTGTCCCTGTCCCCAGAAGAGTCCAGAGGCAGATCTGGAAACAGAGCAGATTTAATTTTTAGAAATAGAGCAGATTTAACTTAGAAACAGAATTGATCTGCCTTTTGGAAATAGAGCTGATTTAATGCTCAGAGTTGATTTAAATTTTAAAAACAGAGCTGATCTGACTCTTAGACACAGAGTTGAATTAACTTTTAGAAAGAGCTGATTTAAATGCTAGAAATAAGAGCTGATGTACCTCTCAGAATCCCAATGAATGGAAAGACAGAACTTTGTCCCTCTGAGCATCCCTGGAATCCGCTGGGGGCTCTGCTGCTCCCTGAAGTGGCATTTCAGGTCATAAATCCTCGAACCTTCCCTCGATTTCCCCAAATTTCTGTCATTTGCCCCCTCACCTACAGAGAATTCAGCATTTTGAACGTCACCAGGGCGAGATTCCCCTCTCACAATCCCACATGGAAGAGTCCCTAAACCTGATTTGTCCCTTTTCTTCCCCTTTTCAGAGCTGCAGTTCTGGGCCATCATCCTCATCTGCCTTTTCACCCTGCTGGGCTTCCTCCTCCTCCTCCTGCTGTGCGTCCTGGTGAGTGTCCCCTCTGCTGTCCCCCTGTTCTTTATTCCATTAATTTTGTTTCTTTCTATTAATATTTTTTTCAGTTTATTTCATTCTTTTCATATTTATTGTGTTCTTTCTTCCATTATTTTGCTTTTTTCTAGTAATTTTTCCCATTAATTTCATTATTTTTTCCATTATTTTTGGTTTTTTTCCATTAATATTAGGTTTTTTTATTAATTTTGTTCTCTTTTCCCATTAATTTTGGGAGTTTTTCCTATTAATTTCATTCCTCTTCCCATTATTTTGGTTCTTTTTTTCCCATTAATTTCATTTCTTTTTCCCAATTATTTTTCTCTTTTTTCCATTGATTTTATTTTTTCCTATTAGTGGAAGGGAACAGGACGGTGTGGTGACAGGGGCACCTCGGGGGGGTGGCTAGGACACCTCGGGATGGCAGGGAACACCTCGGGCGGTGGCAAGGACACCCTCGGGGTGCCAGGACACCGCGGGGGTGGAAGCGCGCAGCAGAGCGGGGAGTGACAGGGACACCTCGGGGGTGACAGGGACACCTCGGGGGTGGCAGGGACACCTCGGGGGTGGCAGGGACAGGACGGGGGTGACAGGGACACCTCGGGGATGGCAGGACAGGACGGGTGCAGGGACAGGAGGTGACAGGACACTCGGCGTGCAGGGAACACCTGGGGTGGCAGGGAACCTCGGGTGACGGGGACAGGACGGGGTGGCTAAGAAACCTCGGGGTGACAGGGACGGGGTGGGGTGACAGGGAAACCTTCGGGTGACAGGGACAGAGAGGAGGTTTACAGGGACACCTCGGGGGCGTTTCACAAGAGCTTTTAATCGGCTGTTTGCTGACACAATCGGCGCTCGGAGCCCTTTTGTTGAAGACAAACAGATGCCGATGCTCTGCAGGACTGGTCCGACCCGTCCCGGGGTGCGCGGAAACGCCGCCTGCAGCGGGAGGATTAATGAGCAATCGCGTTAATTGTGGTGGAATGCTTTCGCTTTCGGAGAGTTCATCCCGTGACGGACATGACCGGTACCGACTTGCGGGGAAACCGCTCCCGGGAGGCCTCGAGAGCTCGAGGGAAAAATTGGGGCAGGGACAGAGGAGATTGGGGGCAAGGAATTGGAGTTTTGGGACACGAGGTTGGAGTTTTGGGGCAGGAAAGGGGAGATTTGGGACACGAGATTGGAATTTTGGGGCAAGAAATGGGAGTTTTTGGAAGGAACATGGACATGGAGATTTGGGAAGGAAATTGGAGTCTTGGAACGCGAAATTTGGGATTTGGAACGAGCGAATTGATTGAAAATGCGAAATTGGATTTTGGGCGGGGGCAGGAAATGGGAGTTTTGGGCCACGAAAGGGGAGATTTGAGGCAAGAAATTGGAATTTTGGAACACGAAACAGGAGGTTTGGGGGCCAGAAAAAAATGGGGGTTGGGAGCAATTGGAGAAGTTTGAGGAAAAAGGATTGGGAGCATGAAATTGGTTTAGGAATTTTTTGGTGGGGGGACACAAAGTTTGGGCATGAACGAGGTTTTGGGCCTAGGAAAATGGAGTTTTGGGGCAGAAAAGGGAGGGTTTGGGCTGAAATGGAACATTTGGACAGGAAGGGAGTTACACAAATTGAGTGGACCACGAAAGAGTAGGGGAAAATGGGAGTTTTGGGGCCAATAAGAGGAGATTTGAGGCTTGCAAACTACGATTGGAGTTTTTCTAGAGAAAATGCCCGTAAGGTAAGGCGAATAAAGAGTGTTGGCTGGATAAGGGAATCTGGACATGAAAAAGAGGTTCTGGACAATCGGATTAGCAGGAAACCAGGTGGGAATAGAAATTTTGGACAACCGGAGTGGATGAAATTGAGTTTGGGGTTGGCGAGAAGGTTTGGGGCTACAGATTTTGAGGGGCATGGGTTTTTGGACCAGTGCAGTTGGGGAGGATGAAGTTGTAAGGAGGCAGGGAAGGTGGTTTGGTTCAATTGTTGAAAGGGCAGATCTGCAACTCAAATCAGATTTTGTGCTTTGGGATGGGAGCTGAGGAGCAAAAACTCTGAGAATTCTGCAGGGCAGGAGTAATTTCCCTGATTGGGATTAAGAGAACACAGCTGAAGTGTAAAAGCACAACTTCTTGGCAGTAAAAATGGGCATTTATTGACCCTGAAATAAGCAGCAACTCCCCTCTCAAAAAAACACACTGGCTGCCAGACGCACTCAAATTTTAAACATCCTCTTTCATCATAAAGTCATCATTATAAATAGATTAAATATTTTAATTAATTTAAGATATTTACATTTTTAAGAAGCCAGTTGGTTGCAAAAGCTAAAATCTAGGCGGGATTTCCTAAGTCTTACAGCAACAGTCAGTCCCTCAAAAAATCTCCTAAATTTGGTATAGATTTCAAGGCCTTTTCTAGAGAAACGACATTAACACTGAAGGGCCTTGCAAACTGCAGCTCCCGGTAGTTTTTATTTCCCTCTGGCTGTGTAATATTTTTATATAAAAAAAATCAGATTTATATAAAACACTGCAGCGCTTCAGGAAAAATACTTTGGCAGTTTTCCTCGGAGTGGAAAAAAAAAATCATGGAATAGTGCAAAGATTTGTTCTCGAGGCGAAGAGGAAAGAACCTGAAAATAATTTAGTATTTAAATTATTTAAATTTGCTATTTTTGTAGTTTTTAGAGCTTTTTTTTTCCTTCATCAGTGGACGAATAGGTGTGGGGAGAGCAGATGGAGGGGTCAGTGAACTTTTCTTCTGGTGCCTCACGAGTGGGGAAATACAGCCCATAGAGACCCTGCTGCACCTGGTACAGGTGGGATTTTCTCCTCAGGCAGGAGAGGACCTGGAGGGAAAAGAGCAAAATTAGTGGGGAAAAATCAAAATGAATGGAAAAAGAGAAAAAAATAATGCACAAAAAAAATTAATGGAAAAAAAGAACAAAAATGAAGTATAATCGGGGAAAAAGAAATGAAATTAATGAGAAAAAAAAGAAATCAAAATTCAATGGGAAAAAGAACTAAATTAATGGGAAAAAAAAAAAGAAATGAAAGTGATAGAAAAAACCCAAAATTAATGGAAGAAGCCCAAATTAATGGGAAAAGAGCAAAAATTAAGTACAAAAATATTATTAATTTAAAAAATTAACAAAATACCAAGGTGAGCAGAGATGGGCCCAGGGCGTGGCTGAACCTTTTCCACAGGATTGGGAATTGTTCTGAACCTTTCCACAGGGATTGGAACTTGTCTGAACCTTTTCCCGAGGGATGGGAACTGTCTGACCTTTTCCACAGGGATTGGGAATTGTCTGAACCTTTTCCACAGGGATTGGGAATTGTCTGAACCTTTTCCACGGGGATTGGGAATTGTCTGAACCTTTTCCACAGGGATGGGAATTGTCTGAACCTTTTCCACAGGGATTGGGAATTTGTCGAACCTTTTCCACGGGGACTGGGAAATTGTCTGAACCTTTTCCACAGGGATCTGGGAATTGTCGTGAACCTTTTCCACAGGGACTGGGAATTGTCTAACCTTTTCCACGGGGACTGGGAATTGTCTGAACCTTTTCCACGGGGATTGCGAATTGTCTGAACTTTTCCACAGGGATTTGGGAATGTATGTCTGAAGCTTTCCACAGGGATGGAATTGTCTGAACCTTTTCCACAGGATGGGAATTGTCTGAACCCTTTTCCCACAGGGATTGGTCGAATTGTACTGACCTTTCCACAGGGATTGGAGAATGTCTGAACACTTTTCCACAGGGATTGGGAAATGTCTGAACATTTTCCACAGGAGGGGAATTGTCTGAACCTTTTCCACCAGGGCTGGGAATTGTGTGACCTTTTCCACCGGGATTTGGGAATTGTCTGAACCTTTCCACCAGGATGGAATTGTTGAACCTTTTCCACCGGGATTGAATTGTGGAACCTTTTCCACAGGGATTGGGAAAGTACTGAACATTTTCCACAGGGATTGGGAATTGTCTGAACCTTTTCCACAGGGACTGGGAATTGTCTGAACCTTTTCCACCGGGACTGGGAATTGTCTGAACCTTTTCCACGGGGATTGGGATTGTGTGAACCTTTTCACAGGACTGGAATTGTGTGAACCTTTTCCACAGGGATGGGAATTGTCTGAACCTTTTCCACAGGGATTGGAATTGTCTGAACCTTTTCCACAGGGACTGGAATTGTCTGAACCTTTTCCACAGGGATTGGGAAATGCTGAACTTTTCCACAGGGATTGGGAATTGCTGCTGGGGTTTGGCCCCCTGGCAGGGAGAGGTGATTTATTCTGATCCAGAGTCAGGAGTGGGAGGATGGGTGGGGCAGTTTTTTGTACCAGAAGTTGGGGATGCTCTGTCCATGGAGCTGTTCCTGTGTCCTGACATTGCAGATAAAACTTGGTGGGAGAAAAACAGAATGTCCTGAGCTGGAAGGGACCCTCAGGAATCATCAATCCCACCCTGTCCCTGCCCAGACCCCCCAACAACCCCACCCTGTTCATCCCTGGCAGCGCTGTCCAAACGCTCCTGCAGCTCTGGCAGCCTCGGGGCCGGGACCATTCCCCGTTTTCTCTTTTCTGAAATGAGATTGTCCTCCTGGACAGCACAGAGTGAGGAGCACAGCCCCAGTGTTCCCCTTTCCAGCTCTCCTAAAGCCAGGGGTCTTCTGTCGTTTCCTACCTTGCTTAGGCCCAGGGGTGTCTGAACTTTCCACGGGATTGGAATTGTGCTGGGGTTTGGCCCTGGCAGGGTGTGATGGTTGATTCTGATCCAGATCAGGAGTGGGAGGACGGGTGGGGCAGTTTTTTACCAGAAGCTGGGATGCTCTGTCCATGGACCCCAGCACTGGGTAACGGGGCTAAACCGTGTCCCCAAGTGCCACCATCGTCCACGTGGTGTTGGCACAATTCCCGGGCTGGTGGCTGCAACACAGCCCTGTGGGTGTGTGTGGGGCTGGCAGGGAGAGAGTGTAACCACAGAGAGCAGAGTGTGCCCTGCAGGGAGCAGAGTGTAACCCACAGAGAGCAGAGTGTGCCCTGCAGGGAACAGAGAGTGCCCCACAGGGGCTGGGCAGGAGGAGAGCATGCCCACGAGGTGCAGAGTGTGCTCCCAGGGGGAGGCAGAGTGTGCCCCACAGGGAACAGAGTGTACCCCACACAGCACAGAGAGTGCCCAACAGAGAGCTGAGTGTGCCCCACAGCCCTGTGGGTGTGTGTGGGGCTGGAAAGGGAGCAGAGCGTGCCCTGCAGGGAACAGAGTGTGCCCCACAGGGGCTGGGCACGGAGGAGAGCATGCCCCACGAGGTGCAGAGTGTGTCCCAGGGAGCAGAGTGTGCCCCACAGACCCCGTGGGTGTGTGTGGGGCTGGGAGGGAGAAGAATGTACCCTGCAGGGAGCAGAGCGTGCCCCCCATGGCACAGAGCGTGCCCCACAGGGCTCTCCATGGCACAGGGCGTGCCCCACAGGGCTCTCCATGGACAGGGTGTGCCCCACAGGGCTCTCCATGGCACAGAGCGTGCCCCACAGGGCTCTCCATGGCACAGGGCGTGCCCCACAGGGCTCTCCATGGCACAGGGTGTGCCCCACAGGGCTCTCCATGGCACAGGGCGTGCCCCACAGGGCTCTCCATGGCACAGAGACGTGCCCCACAGGGCTTCCATGCACAGGGTGTGCCCACAGGGTCTCCATGGCACAGAGTGTGCCCACATGGCACAGGGCGTGCCCCCAGGGCCCCCATGGCACAGAGCGTGCTCCCCAGGGTCCCCATGGCACAGAGTGTGCCCCCCAGGTCCCCATGGCACAGACTTGTGCCCCCCAGGCCCCATGGCACAGACTGTGCCCCCAGGGTCCCCATGGCACAGAGCATGCCCCATCATTCCCCTGTGTTGCAGGTGGGGGTGGTGAGTGCCTTTGCCCAGACCCTGCGCAGGTACACGTCCTGAACCACCTGGCGCAGGCGGCGCGCGCCGTGCTGCAGAACACATCCCAGATCAACCAGATGCTCAGTGACCTCAACCGCGTGGACTTTGCCAACGTGCAGGTGAGACAGGGCTGGGGACACGGGGGGACAGACAGGGACATGGACTGGGGGTAGACGGGCTGGACGGACTGGGGGAGACCGGGGGGCATGGACAGGGGACACGGACAGGTGAGACAGGGCTGGAGACATGGGGACACATGGACAGGGGACACAGGGGGACACATGGACAGGTAAGACGTGGGCTGGAGACACACAGACAGGTGAGACAGGGCTGGGACATAGGGGACACATGGACGGGGACAGAGGACAGGGAGGAGCAGGGCTGGGGACACGGGGGGGACACGGACAGGGAACGGACAGGGGACACCGGACATGGACAGTGGGCGGGGACATGGGGGGACACGGACAGGGGACACGGGGCTGGGGACACGGGGGACACAGGACAGGGACACGGACAGAGGGAGACACACAGGGGACACGGGACAGGTGAGACTGGGGCTGGGGACAGGGACAGGGGACACAGGACAGGTGAGACAGGGCTGGGGACATGGGGACAGGTGACACGGGGCTGGGGACACAGGGACAGGTGAGACGGGCTGGAGACATGGGGGACACACGGACAGGGGACACATGGACAGGGGACACGGGGCTGAGGACACGGGGGGACACGGACAGGGGACACACAGACAGGTGAGACTGGGCTGGGGACTCGGGGATGAGTGACACGGGACACACAGACAGGAGCAGGGCAGGAGTAACCAAACCCCCCCGAGCAGGAGCAGGGTTTGAGTAACCAAAACCTTCCCCTGGAGCAGGAGCAGGGCAGGTGTAACTGTGAACCCTTTTCCTCTGAGCAGGAGCAGGGTTTGAGTAACTGAACCCTTCCCCCCAAGCAGGAGCAAGGTTTGAGTAACCAAACCCTTCTCCCTGAGCAGGAGGAACAGGGTGTGAGTAACAAAACCCTTTCCCCCGAGAAAGAGCAGGGTTTGAGTAAAAAAACTCTTCCCCTGAGCAGGAGCAAGGTTTGAGTAACTGTGAACCCTCCTCCCAAGCAGGAGCAAGGTGTGAGTAACCAAACCCTTTTCCCATGACCAGGAGGAGCAAGGTGTGAGTAACCAAACCCTTCCCCAGAGCAGGACAGG
>CM019235.1:1609393-1653954 GCA_009741485.1 Malurus cyaneus samueli | reverse complement strand
CCAAAATTCCTTCCAAAATCCCTTCCAAAATTCCTTCCTTCAAAATTCCTTCCAAAATTCCTTCTGCCCTCCCTCCTTCCCTCCCTTCCTTCTTTCCTAAATCCCTAAATTCCCCAAATTCCTTCCAATTTCTTCCTTCAAAAATCCTTCCAAATCCTTCCAAAATTCCTTCCAAAATTCCTTCCTTCCTTCTCCTTCCTCAAACTTCCTTCCACAATTCAAAATTCATGGCAATCCATGGCAGTTCCATGGCAATCCCATGGCAATCCCATGGCAATCCCGTGGCAATCCCCATCCTCCACATGCCCAGGCAGAGGGGAACTGGTCCCACACCCTGGGCTCGGTGCAATTCCCCCTCCATGGAAAGAGGGGCCGCAGCAGGGGCGAGGGTGTGTGACCGCAGTGCCTTAGGGTGGGTTTGTTCCCATTTCCCCACTCTGGGTGAGCCAGCCCAGCTCAGGCTGACCCCACAGCCCGTCCCAAGTGCTGAGGGGCTGGCACGGACCGGGGTGGGGCTGGCACAGACCCAGGATGGGGCTCAGCACTCCCATGGCATTTCCCTCTCTGGATCCCTTTGCCTTTTCCTGGGTTTGTCCCCTTTTCCCGTGTCCTGTGGGGTCTGTGCTGCCGTGGGATACCCTGGGCTGCTGTGGGGTGCAGGGCACAGTGGGAGGGGGACTTTGTCATCGAGCTGAACTGCAAAAACAAAGCCCTGGGGCAAAATCTTCCTGTGAATAAAGGCTGTGTCACAAATGGTTTTATTTTATTGTTATGGTTTCTGATGGTGCCGGGTTCGGTGTGAGCGTTTCCTCATTCGCCCAGCAGAGGATATTCTATCCAATATCTGGTTTCCAAAATATCCAAAATCCCTGATTTCCTCATTCCCAGTGGTGCTGAGGCAGCTGTGACACTTTAAAAAAGGGAAATGAAAGCGGGTGCAGTGGCACATCTCCGCTCTGCCCCACGCTGCCGTGCCAGTGTCTGTAAGTATCTCACATGAAAGCGGCGGGAGGGAAGTGACAAAGGCAGATTAAAATGTAAATAACCCCAAAAACTCGCCCGGGGCAGAGTCCACCCTTTGGATGGTGCTGGTGAGATAAGAGAGTCTAAAATAAGAACAGAGTGACCAGATCTTAATCCCCTCAGCTCTTCCCCCGGCCCCCACCCCATGGCTGTCCCTCCCTCGCTGGGTTGGGGATGTTCCTGCAGGGTAAAAACCCTTCCCTGTGCCTCTGGCAGAATCCCAAGGGTTCCCTGGACAGGATTCCCTCCCTCTCCACATGGCTGTCACTGTCCCTGCACAAGGCAGAGCCATCGAGGCACAGCCTGAGGGGCGATTCAGGGTCCCCCGGGTACCAGAGGGGACAATTCTGCCAGCTCTGTCCCCTGTCCTGGCCCTGCAGCCGAGGCAGGAGGAGCCGTGCTGCTCCCGGGGCTCAGCTGGGGCAGTTTAACCATGAACAGGATCCACCTGGAGCAGGCAGGTTTGGGGCAGGTCCACAACAGCCCTGCAGCTCCTTCAGGGTGTGTTTATAAACCCACATCTCCCACACTCCTCGGCTTCTCTCTCTTTCATTTTTTTTTTTTGTTTTTTTTTTTTCTTATTATTTCGTTTTATGTTGGGAGCTGGGGAGGTGAATTTGGGAATCATTGCCTTGGGATTTCTGGGCTGCACTGCTAGAACTTTCCTAGCGATACCGAGCAGGTAAGGACACAACCATCACCCCCCCCCCGCTGGTTTGTGTGCTGCCATTTGGCCACTGTCCTTCCCCTGTCCCAGGTGAAGGATGATGTCTTCACGCCAGCTCTGGAGCAGCCCCAGGGCTCGATTCCCAGCCCAGCTGCGACACTCCGGTGCCTCTGCGGAGGAATTCCTTCCTGGCACCGCCGTTCCCTGCCCCGAGGAGCTGCTCCCTCACCCTGCTGGGCCAGGAGGATGTGGTGGAAAGCTACAGCGGGTACGTGGAGGGCAGGAGGGGCTAAACGCTGCTCCTTCTGCGGGTTTATCCCCGAGGGATCCTGTCCCACACTGGGATGTGTTTTATTCATGGTTAAACTCTCCTGGGAAGCTCACAGAGCAGGGGCTGGGCATTTCCTGAGATAAACCCTGCTCCTTCATGGGTTTATCCCACAGGGAACATATCCTATATCTAGGATGTGTTTTGTTCGTGGTTCAGGGAGGCTCACAGGGTACAGGCTCACCCAAGGCAAGGTGAGGGGTTAAATGCTGCTCTTTCCATGGGTTTATCCCCAAGGGATCCTGTCCCACACCTGAGATGTGTTTTAATTCATGGTTTGGCTCTCCTGGGAGGCTCACAGGGCACACTTGTAGCACATTCCCTGCCCCAGCACGAAGCAGTATCAAGGTGCCTATTACCCTTGTCTAAACCCCTCTGCCGGTCTTCTTTCATCCAAAGAATCATTATCCTCTATCTGAATGTTTTTATGTGTAGTCCCAATCATAGCCACGGGTCTATTCTCCCTATCCACCCAGTGGGCATTTATGCAAACACGCTCCTTCTCGTTTTATCCGAAGATCCTCCCACACTGAGTATGTTTTGTTCATGGTTGCTCTCCTGAAGCTCACATGGCAGCTCTGTTTGCACATTCCTGCCCCTGACAAGGCTAGTGGATTTTTCGGCTAAACCACTCTCCTTCCAGCAGTTTATCTCTCAAGGGATACTGTCCCACACTTTGGTTCACTCTGGTCTCCTGGGAAGCTCACGGAGTGGTTTCCCTGGGACTAACCCGTCCTTCTGTGGTTTACCCTGACTTTGGAAGTGTCCCACACTGAGATGTGTTTTGGTTCACACTTTGGCTCCCCTGGGAAGCTGGGGGTGTTTCCTACACCCAGGACAGGGCTCATGACATTCCCTGGGCTAAACCCTGCTCCTTCCACAGGTTTATCCTCAAGGGAACCTGTCCCACACCTTTTGGTTCACTCTCTGGTTCTCCTGGGAAGCTCACAGGGCATGGGCTGGTGTGCTCCCTGGGCTAAACCCTGCTCCTTCTGTGGGTTTACCCCCAGGGAACGTGTTCCACACCTGGGATGTGTTTTGGTTCACACTCTGGCTCTCCTGGGAGGCTCACAGGGCATGGCCTGGGGGTGCTCCCTGGACTCAGGAGAAGGTGAAGGGTTAAACCCTGCTCCTTCCACGGGTTTATCCTCAAGGGAACGTGTTCCACTCATTTTGGTTCACTCTGGCTCTCCTGGGAGGCTCACAGGGCACGGGCTGGGGATGCTCCCTGCCCCCAGGACAGGGTTCATGACATTCCCTGGGCTAAACCTTGTACCTTCCATGGGTTTATCCTCAAGGGAATGAGTCCCACACCTGACATGTGTTTTGGTTCACACTCTGGCTCCCCTGGGAAGCTCACAGGGCACGGGCTGAGGGTGTTTCCCACACCCAGGACAGGGCTGGTGGCACTCCCTGTGTGTCTGTGTTGTCCCCTCTGCCCATACCCCCCTCACCCCGTGTCCCTGCTCTGTGCCAGGCTCTCCTGCGAGCTGAGCGATGCCCTGGGGGCGGCTCTGCAGGATTGCAGCCGCTCAGCCCCCGACCCGCAGCTGGTGCGCAGGATCGTGGCGCAGGTGGAGTTCTACCTGTCCGACGAGAACCTGGCCAGGGATGCCTTCCTGCTCAAACACGTGCAGAAGAACAAGATGGGCTTCGTGAGCATCAAACTGCTGACCTCCTTCAAGAAGGTGGGTCCTGGGGGTGTTCTGGATGTTCCAGAGGGGTGTGGGGAGGTTCAGGGTGTCCTGGGCTTTGCTCTCTGCCCTCAGAGCCCTCAGCAGCTCTGATCCCGGGGAGGGTGGAGGGGAGCAGGGAAGGGCTGGATTCACCTCTTTACTGGCATGACCCCTGCACTGATTTGGGAGAAATCACCCAATAATAAAAAAAAAAAGGGAAGGGCTGGATTTGCCTCTTTACCTACACTGCTTTGGGAGAAATCACCCCTGCAGGGGGATGGGGATGCAGACTAAGGGGGACTTCACCCTCTCCCCACAGGTGAAATACCTGACCCGGGACTGGCGCCTCACCCTCTACGCCCTCAAATTCTCGGCGCTGCTGGAGGTGAACAAAGAAGGCACCAAAGTCAGGCGTCGCCTCCCCGTGCCCGAGTACCTGCTGAGCGTCCCCCCGAGCAAACTGCTGCTGGCCTGGGAGCTGCAGCCCCGCCAGCACGACCTGCCGCCGCACAGGAGCTTCCTGGAGACCATCACCAGGATGTTCAGCCCTTTCGGAGCCGTGGCTTCCATCCGCATCCTGCGGCCGGGCCGGAGGTTGCCCTCGGACGTGCGCAAATACTCGGCGCGATTCCCCGAGCTGCTGAGCCGCTGCTGTGCGCTGGTGGAGTACGAGAACCTGGAGAGCTCCCGCAGAGCCTTCGAGAGCCTCGGCCACCACGACTGGAACGGCATCAGGGTGGTCCAGCTGGGCGGCAAGTGGGGCAAGAAGAAAGGCGAGTGGGATGCGGAGGCGGAGCGGGGTTGGAATGTGCCGGCGGCGGCGCTCAGCTTCCCCCGCAGCCTCGAGGGTTCGCTGCCCAGCAGCTCCCCAGACTCGGATGACGCCTCAGGGTCACCGTCCCTCCTCCTGAGCAGCGATCTGGTGGCACCGACCTGGCCCGGCAGCGATTTCAAGGCTGGAAATGGCAGCGCTTTCATCGGATCGCGCCTCGGCAGCAAAAGCTTCCTCGAGCTCGGGGTGGGCTTGGGCGGCTGCTCCGGCAGCGAGAGGCGCCAGGAGGGGATCTGGACACCCTGGGGGCTCTCTCCTGCTCCCAAAGCTCCCTCCGGGTGCCCCCTGGCAGAGCAGTGGGTGTCCGAGCCCCTCAGCCTGTGGGATGGGATCCTGAGCCTGCCCCGCAGCCCCGAGAGCACCAAAGGCTTCGGGAGTGGAGAGCTCGTCCTCCGGCGCTGAGATCCTTCCCATTCGGCTTTCGCGTTTATTATTTTCTTTTTTTTTTTTGTTTTTTTTTTTTTTTTTTTTTTTTCCCTTCTTCTCTCGAGCAGAAGAACCTTCTATGGCCCTGAGAGCTGTGGGCAGTGGCAGTGCAGCTGATCCAGGGGACAGAAGTTTTGGGGCGAGGACGATGCTCGAGGCAGAGGCTGAGCAGCAGCAGGAGCCGCGCCGTGCTGTGCTCGTGCCGTTTGGGATGTGCTTGCCCAGGGCCCAGAGCTGGGGTTGGGCTCCAGGTTTTGGGTGAGAAATGGGCAATAAAGAGAGATGAAGTTTCCAGGCACTTTCTGGCTGATGCTGTGGTTTTTTTCTCTGGGTTTTTTTTCTGTGTTTTTGGGGGGTTTTTTTTGGGGGGGGTGGTTTTTTGGTTTTTTTTTTTTGTTTGGAGTTTTTTGTTTGTTTCTTTTATGGGGAGTTGGGGTTTTTTATGTTTTTTTTAGGGTTTGGTTTTGGTTGGGGTTTTTTTGGTTAAGCGGTTTTGGTTGTTTTTTTTGTGGGTTTTTTTTTTTTTTTTTTTTTGTTTTTCTTTTTTTGATTTTCTTTTTTTGGTTTTCGTTTGTTTTCTCCATTTCTTTTCCCCCCATATTTCCACGTCTTTCTCCTCCCTGAGATGCATTCACCCAAGAGAATGAGGGAACCTCAGGGTGAGGGGAATGGAAAACAAAGCTGGTGCTCATCACTCAGCCAGACCCCAGCATTGAGGAGTTGCTCTACAGGCAGTGAGGAGAATTCTCTGGATCAGGAATTTCATGTCCTTATGGCAGTTTTCAGATTCTGAAACCCCAGTTGGGAATGGCCTCAGGAATGGGGAATTCCTGATGTCTGGGGAAGAGAATTTCTTGTCATGAATACTCAGGGAGCCACCAGGAAAGATTCTGTCCTAAACCTGGAGGTTGGGAAGGGAGGACTGGTGGGAACTGGGATGGATTAGTCCCAGTGCTCCTGAAATTTTGAGATTAATGGGATTAATTAATGAGGTTTTGAGGTTGAGATTAATGCTGTCAGTGTGAGGAGGAAAAAGGGCACCAGAGCTGCACCCCAAGACCTGGAGAGAGGAAATGTTTTGCTCCACAGGGAGGGGCTCAGCAGAGATCCCTGGAAAGCTTCAAGGGGATTCTTTATGAACAACAGTAAATTCCCCGGTCTCAATTTCCAGCTCCCTCTCCCCACTGTGATGGGGTAAAACCCCCATTCCCCCAGCACACCATTACAGATCCTGGTGTTTTCCCAAAAAAATATCCTTTTTATTGGCCTCTCCCTGGTGCTCCCATGCTGTCCCTCAGTGCCTGCAGCCGGACGGGATCTTCGGGGCCTTGGAGCCCCCACAAGCTTCAGGCTTCTCCCCCTGCCACAGAGCAGCCAGTAGGGCCCCAGCAGGGACGGGGATGTGTCCCCAAACCCCGCTGTCCCCACAGATCCCTGTCCCACCTGGTACAGGTGACAAACCAGCGCCAGCAGCGAGGCCTCCGCCTGTGCCTGCAGCTCATCCGTGTGTTTCTGTGGGGGACAGGGGGTCAGTCAGGGGTGTCCTCGGGCTGCCCAGCCCCCCGTGCCCCCTGACCCCGTGCCATACCCCGTTGATGGTGATCCAGGGCACGTACTGGTGCGGGGGCTGCAGAGCCTCGGTCAGCTGGGCGTTGCGGTGCATCAGAGCCACCCCGGCGTCCCCCTGCACGCAGGCGGCGATGCGGCCGCTGTCCAGCTCCGGGGCGTAGATCTGCAGGCACTGCGGGCACAGGGGGCGGTCAGGGGGATGGGGACAGCCCCCAGGGCGGGGGAGGAGGGGGACGTACAGCCTGCAGGTTCTTGGTGACGGAGCTGCCCGACTCCAGGCAGAAGATGACAGCGAAGTAGGTGCTGAAGTTCTTGGCCTCGTCCATCAGACAGGCCTACGGGGACAGGGCGGGCGGTGAGGGGCCGATGATCCCCCCCATGCCAGCGCCGCGGGAACAGGGACCGTCACCTCCATCATGTTGCCCAAGCACTCCTCGGGGCCGTGCTGGCACTGGAAGTCCAACTTGCCGCTGACGTTCCTCTCCTGCGGGACCGACCGGTCTGAGCGGGGCCGGGGCGAGAGCCCGCGGCACCGGCGGGGCCGGCTCCTACCTGGGCGTTGCCGTAGGGCACCAGGGTGATGTTGAGCATCTCGGAGGGCAGCAGCAGCCAGGTGGGGAAGAGTTTCAACACCAGGAACTCGCGGCAGGCCGGGCACAGGCTCTCGTAGTAGAGGCTCAGCTCCACGGGAGCGGCAGCGGGGCGCGGGAGGCTGCGGCAGCGGCTCTGCACCTGCACACGGGAGGGGTTCGGGGCGCACGGGGGGCACCGGGATGCAGATCCCCGTCCCAGTGTCTGCAGGGATTGGGGAAAGCTCCTGGGATGTGCGGGGAAAAGGGGGATGAGGCTGGAGGGAAGTGAAAGCGGCTCGGGGGTTTCCGGCTGCCGCGGGATCCTGCGCGTGGCTGACAGACCGCGGGGCGTTCCACCAGAACTTCCCCAAAATATTTCAGAGGAAAACAAATTTAGACAGGGACATGCCGGGGTGGGGGGATGGCTCGGCACCCTCTGCCAGGGGAAAACTGCTGTTTGGGGCAGGATAACAAAAAAAAAAAAAAAAAGCCGTTTTACAGGAAAAAGCAGAAGTGCCCGCGGCAGCGCGGGAGGGGCCGGGGTAAGGGTCCGGCAGGAATACAGCCATTGCCCGGGGATGCTGGGGAATCCCGCAGTGCCCGGGTGGCACCGGAGCATCCCTGCCGATGTGACAGCCCGTGCCCCAGCGCTGCTCCAGGTACCGAGGCCAGGCAATGCCCCAACCCCGTTCCCGGTTCCCGCTGCCGGGCAGGCGGGCCGTGTCCCCGAGTGCCAGATGACCCCGTCCCTGCCCCTGTCCCCAACCCCGGCAGCAGCAGCGGCTCTAACCTGGCAAGCGGCAGCGGTGTCCGGCGAGCTGCACCAGCGGTGGGCAGGGTAATCACAGCCGGGGGCCGCGCCGAGCCCCGGGCCACCAGGGCCACCAGGGCCACCAGCGCCGGGACAGCCAGCGGCACCGCGGTGGCCATCAGGACGTTGGGGGGACGCGGAAATGAGCCCGTCCCAGCCAGGACTTTTAAAGCTGGGTCGTGCCCGCCTCCAGGCGCCCTCCCTGCCCTTCCTGCCGCCCCAGCCGCCGCCTCCTGTGACGCTGCCGAGCCACGTGGGACCGCCCGGCTCCGGCCACCGCGTCCCCGCTGTCCCCGCTGCCCCCGGGAGCGGCTCCGAGCCGCCGCTTCCCCGCAGGCTGGGACAGGTCCGGGAGAGGAATTCAGCGTGCGGCAGCCACCGTGGAGTTCCCCGAGCTGAGACACGGGGATGGCCTCAGCAGAGCCCACGGGAGAGGAATCCAGCGTGGAGCAACCACTCGTGGAGTTCCCCGAACGGGGACACGGAGCTCAGAAGAGCCTCCGGGAGCGATCCCAGCGTGGAGCAGCCACGCGTGGAGTCCTCCAAGCAGGAACACGGGGATGGCTCCCAGCAGAGCCCACGGGAGAGGAATCCAGCGTGGGGCAGCCACCGTGGAGTTCCTCGAGCTGGGACACGGGCCCAGCAGAGCCCCGGGTGGGGCGGGTGCCGGGTGCGGGAAGGGGGTGCAGCCCAGCCCAAACCACCCCGAGCTCGGTTCTGGGGCCCGGTGAGGAGGAGCCTCGCAGTTCCCCCTCTGTTTTTGGTCTCTCAGCCCTGGCCCCACGTGCCCCAGCCCTACAAACGTGGGGAGCACAATCCTGGAGCGTGGGTCACATCCTGCACCCAGCCCAGGAACTGGGGCACAGCCCCGGTAACACCCCCGCACAGCAATCCGGCAGCCTGGTTCATTAACTCTTGTTTATTTCTTAACTCTTTTTTTTTTTTTTTTTTTTTTGGTTGTTTTTGTGGTTTTTTTCGAAGTACCGTACAAAAAAAAAATCCTCTTACAGTAACAAATACTGGGTTTACATTAGTAAACATCAACAGAAAGAGCAGAGAGCACTACTGCTGGTAACGGACAGCTCGAGGGGGCGGATTATTTATTGCATATACCTAGAAACTAAAACCTCACGCAGCCGCCACGTCCTCTCCGAGCTCAAAGCCTCCGCTGGCACCAGAGCCCTTGGCGGGGTGACACGGGGGAGCCTGGAGCCCCCCGAGCGGGGACACGGAGGGACAAACCCCAAACTGAGCCCTGGGGAGCAGAAGAGCCACGGCTGGGGGACGTGGGGGTCACAAGCAGCAAAGCACGGCCCGGCGCCTCGAAACACGGCCGGGATCAGAACGAGCCAAAGCAGCGAAGGACAAATCACAACGAGCTGATGCTGGGGGAGCTCCGGGCTGGGATTCCACCCCGGGGAGAGCAGGGGAAGGCCGCTGCTGCTCGGGGAGCCGAGTGAACAAGCACCGTCAGGGAAAGGCAGCCCCGGGGAAGGGCATCTTCCTCCCCATCGTACACAGAATGTGCGGGCAGAGCCCTGCCAGGGACAGGGAAGGCAGTGCTGGAAGTGCACAGGGGTGACAGTGACACCCCCTGGGTGTGGCGGGGCAGCAGGAAGGGACAGCACGGGGAGAACAACAGAAATTCAGCCAAAAGGATAAAAATAAGGGATAAAGAGCTGGGATTTCCCTGGGCAGCAGAGCCAGGTGAGCACCAAGCGAATGGTGACAGGTGAGCTTCAAGCTGAGACTCTTCCAGATGCTCAGCAGGTCCCAGCATGAGCCAGGGGCAGATTCCCCTGCCAGGACTGGCCCCAAGGTCACACTGGGGGCTGGTGGGGGAGTGTGGAGCCCAGGGGGTGAGAGGCTGAGGATCCCATCCCCTGCAGCCTGTCCTGTGCTGTGGGATGTGCTGGAAGGGCAGGGACGGGAGCAGCAGAGTCCCCAGGTTGAACAGGTACCCCTGTGATCAGGGTGGGACACTGACAAAGCTCTGGAGTGTTGGTGCAGCCCCCCAGGCTGAAAAGGTGTCCCTGTGACGGGGGTGGGACAGTGACAAAGCTCTGGAGTGTTGGTGCAGCCCCCCAGGTTCAAAAGGTGCCCCTGTCAGCAGAGTGGGACAGTGACAGAGCTCTGGAGTGCTGGTGCAGCTCCCCCAGCCACTCCTCAGATCGCAGGAGGCTCTGGAGGGAGCTGTGAGGACCCAACCTCCCCACTCCACTCCCACGCACTCTCATCCCTCACGTGCCCTGAACTATTCCCTTCATTATCCCTGGCAGCCTTCCCCAGCGATCCCCAAAGCCAAGCACAGCCTGTCCCAGGCCCCCACAGCTCCAACCTGCACCTGAGCACCAAACACTGACAAACCAGACCCAAAACCAGGCCCAGCACCTGGGGAGGGCATGCAGAGCAGAGCAAGGGGATGGGGGCTGTACAGTTGAGCATGGAGCTGCCAGAAGCTACAGGATGGGATGTTAAACCCAGCAAGCCCAGCTCCAGAAGGATCTGGGACCAGAATAGAGTGAGGCGAGCAGCAGAGCTGGCTGGGGAGGGAGGGAGGGACAGCGTGGTCCCCGATACAGGTGGCACATCAAGGACAGGATGCAGGCACAGCACGAGCGCAGAGCACCCCAGGGATCCAGCAGAACCCGAGCTGCGACGTGAAACAGAAGCGCCAAAGTCCACGGCATCCACCAGCCTGTCCCAAGGAGGGCGAATGAGCCACTCTGGCCAATAAGGGGACCAAGACCGCTCTCCTCCAGCCAGGCAGCCCAGAGAACCCAGGGAAGCAAATGCCACCACGGCCTCAACTCCCAGCTCAGCTTTTAAAGCTCTTCCAGGCCCGCCTGGGCTGCCCTGGGGCCCGCTGAGCTCGGACACGGCCCCCTGCCCGCAGCAGCCAGCTGTGGTGGGCAGTGCTGCCCGGCCCCATACAGTACCCACGATTGTAAGTGCTTTGCATACGTAATTCCCCATCATGCAGATCCATTTCAGCATGCCCTGGGCCCCACAGACATGTCCTCCTGCAGCAGGGAGGTCCTTCATTCCATGTAGGGCTCGTAGTGTGCGTTGGACTCCGGCCCTCTCCTGCTCCAGCAGCAGGGCCCGGGGCTGTGGCAGCCTGGCAGCTGCTGCCCATGCTGGGGGTGGCACCGGGGGCTCAGCAAACACCAGCACCAGGGGAGCAGCCGGTCACAAAAAGAACCATATTTACAGAGCTACAGTCAGCTTCAACGGGTTACGTGTGCAGAGTCACCGAAAGCGGCCAGGAACAACGGGCTGTGCATCCCGCAGATCCTGCCAGGAAAAGCACAGGTACCAACAGGGATTTCACAGCTTCGCTGGCACAGCTAAGGCGGGAGATTCAGGCTAACCAGATCCTCCCTGGCCAGGCAGCAACGCTCCAGAGGCGGTTATGACAAGAGGGAATGGTGGCGAGGTTGGGCACAGCACGGAGCGAGGATCTCAGCTGGGGAGCCCCGTGGAGGATGAGGTCTCTCCTTCCTAAATGTCTCTACATGCAAGAGCAGCACCCCTCGTACCAAACACCATCACAGCCTGCGAGGTCACTGAGGGAAGCCAGAGTGAAGGATGCACACGCTGGGTGGAGCCTCCTCTGCCTCCTCCCGTGTCCAGGCAGGGAATCCCTCAGTCACAGCACCGAGGGATCAGGAACCAAATCTCTACAGTGATGCGTAGCGGGGCGACCTGCCAGCAAGAAGGGGATCTGACCTGCTTATCAGGGAAGGGGAGGGGGCTCTGCTCGCCCCCAGCAATTCAATCACAACTGGATCCCACCTCCTAGAGGCCGGAGCCCGCTGGGAATCAACAGCCCAGCCTTTCTGTCCCATCAGCCAACACGGGTTTCAGCTACTGACCAAGAAGGACATCAGGAACGGTCACAGACATCTCAAGAGGCTCTGAAGGAGCAGGAGCACAGAGACTCAACTATACAGGGTGCAAGAGTCCAGAGCCAGAAAGCAGCGCCCTGGGGAGAAGCTGAAGGCAGCTGTTGTGTTGTGCATGGGCTGCTCATCTGGCTGGTGGCTGGGAAAGGACCGGGTGAGCCAGCGTGACATTCAGGGAGTCATTGTGCTGCACCAGGGACGTGTGCTTGTAGTGCAAGACCAGGTCCTTGAGGGAGGCGTAGAGGTTGTAGGGCTCGGCGAACCCATAGCCTGTCGCTGTCTTGTAGATCACGCAGTGCTTGGTGTCACCGTCCACCCTGCCAGGGAGAACACGGGCCTGGGTCAGCAGTGGCACAGGGACAGAGGAGCACAAGCAGGGCCACCAAAGCAGCCCTGATACACCTGGCCCTGGCAAGAGAACCAGGGCAGATGGGAGCTGTCACCGCCAGCATCTGGCACAGGAAGGGTGGAGCGATGTGGGAACACAGCCCAGGCCAGCCCCATCACATTGCATCGCATCCCATGGATCCCATTCCATCCCATCCCACGGATCCCATTCCATCCCATCCCACGGATCCCATCCCATGGATCCCATCCCATTCCATGGATCCCACCCCATCCCCACAGGGATACTCACACCACGGAGCAGGCGTAGCACCCCTTCTGGCTGCTCTCCCGGATCAGGAAGGTGCCGTCCCGTTTCCCGCACAGCATCTCCTCTGCCTGCACACGGTTGATCTTCCCCACGTACCACGTCCGTTCCTCGTGGTGGGGCAGCTCCTCCTCGTCGTCCATCATGGAGTACTGACTGCAATTGAGGACAGGCAGGGTCAGATTTCCTCAATTTGGGGGAGTGGCCCCCACATTTCCCCACACTGCCAGCTGCCATTGCCCATCTGGCAGGGAAGACACCCTCAACCCCCAGGGAGCTGGGATTTGCAGCACAGGCAGGACCAGCTGCGCTCCCACATCCCCCAAACCCCACAGCACACGAGCAGGACACTCACTCCTCCGTCTCGTTCTTGATGCCCAGCCACTCGTTGATCTTCTTCTGCCGAGCACCCTTCTGCGTCAGCCACCTGGGGGAGGAGAGCGGAGCTGAGCGCGGCCATCACCAGAGGGCAGCAGCCGCCGCTGCCGGGCCCGCAGAGCCCCGAGGCCGCGCAGAGGGAGCGGCTCCTGCCCGGAGCGGGCTGCGAGCCGGTCCGACGAGCCCCGGAGCCCTGGAGGAGGCAGCTGCATGGCTCCCGGGCCGGGCTGCAGGGGCACTACGTACACCAGGTACTGGTCTCGCAGTTTGCGCAGCTGCATCAGGTCTGGCTTGAGGCTGTTCATGCGCTTGTCGATCTCCCGGTTCTCTGAGGCTTGTTTCTTCAGGTCCTGCTCCAGCTTCATCTTGCTGTCGTGGATCTCTGTGATGCGAGACTTGAGCTTCTCCGAGTTCATGAGGATCCTGGGAGATGGAGGGGGTGTTCAGGCTGTGAGCCAGCGTGGGGGAGGCGGAGGAGGCAGCCTGCCAGCTCCAGCCCACAGCACGCTGCTGGAGAGATGAGGAGTCCGCGTGCCTCGGCTCTGTGCTGAGCCAGGAGGATCTTGCAGCCCCTGGAGCCCTTCTCCAGGCAGGGCAGGCCACCACCACCCCCATGCTCACCGTTGCACCTCCTTCTCGTTGCCCTCCCTCCGGAAGCGCTCGATGTACTCCTTGCTGCACTTCTCCTGTGTCTGACACTGCTCCTCAAAGATCTTGATGGTCTCGTTGAAGGCCTCGATTGCTGTCCTCTTCATCTGCAGCTCCTGGGGAGGAGAGAAGAGAGCGCTGAGGAACATTGCTGCACATTTGCATTCCTTCTTTCCCCTTCCCCAAAGCAGCTCAGTCCTTGCTGCAGGCAAAACATCCCCCTTTATCAAAGCCCAGCTTCTGGGGAGTGCCCTCCAGTCCATGAGCTGACAAATGGGGCAGCAGGGCCCAATCTCTGCTCTTCCCTGGGCAAAGCAGCGTGGCTGCCAGTGCTCAGGTGGTATCAGGGTAGCCCCTGGGGGTGTCAGGGCAGCCCCAGGGAAAGCCATGCCCACGTACCTGGGACGTGCGTGTGTACTCCTCGTACAGCAGGTCGTACTCCCAGCTCTTGTCCTGGTACTGCTGGTGATAAACCTTCAGCTGCTCCCCCACAGCTTCCACACTGTCCTCCTTCACCACCTGGTCCTGCCATGGGCACAGCCTCGGTCAGGACCTGCTCCAGCTGGTCCCACAAAACCCCACCGGCCCTGCACACATCCGTGACCCCACAACAGAACATTCCAGCACACGGGGAAAGGGATGGGACATTGTGATCTACAAGAAGCAGGGATGGATGAGCAAATGCCCCTGGTTCAGGCTTGCCAGCCGTGTTCCTGCAGCACAGGCCTCACCTGCTGGTACTTGGAGATGGGGTAGAGCAGCCTGGTGTCCAGCTTGGCGTTGTACTGGGCGAGTGACTCGTGCCGGTAGTGGGTGATGAGCTCCACCACTGAGCCGAAAGTCAGGGGCTCCGAGAAGCCATACTTGCCTTCCCGGTGGAAGATCTTGATCAGCTTGTTATTGCCTCCCTTCCTGCAGCAGAGGGGAGAGGAGAGGGCGCTTACCACCACCCCAAAATCCGCACCAGCCAGAGCTCTCGGCATCCCAGCACAGGGACGTGTCTGAAGGGCAGCACCCAGAGGCTCCCAGGGGATCCCAGAGCCCTACCTGAGCGTGAGCGTATATTCCCCCTGGATCTTGCTGGAGGCATCACGCACCAAGAAGGTCCCATCTGGAGTGTCCCGGAGCTTCTCATTCACCTCCTCCCTGCAAGAACGGGATTGTCACGGATTGTGAGGTGGCCTCAAGGTTTCCCTGATGGACAGGGCACCCCGGGGTTTGAGCTGACAATCACCCCCTTACCGAGAAATGTCCCCCCAGTACCACTCGGCGTCCTGCAAGGGCGCGTTGTTGCCGTTGGCCAGGCTGGCTGCGCTGGGCTTTGGCTTCGGCGGTTTGGGTGGCAGGGCTGTGAGAAGAGGAGGGTTGAGACAGCGTGAGCCCAAATCCCAGCTACCCACTGGCAATGCCCTGTAGTGCTGAGTCCCCTCCCTGCATTGACTGGCCCTGGAAGGCCCCTTGGTCACCACATTGCCCAGAGCTGCTCCAGCCACATCCCCAGCAGCTCAACACCTTGAGCCAGCCTGCGGGCACAGCTGGGCTACCAAATGCCCTTGGCAACCCAATCGTGGGGGCAGAGACTCCACACCCACAAATGCCAGCACCTCAGGCCCCAAGGAAGGGGTATCTCAGTACCTGGAGGCAACTGCTCCGGCTCCAGCTCCTTCGTCTGCAGAAGTGTCTCCAAAAACAGCACGGAGAAGTCAGGGCTCAGCTCTGGGCTGCAGGGAGAGGAGAGGCAAGTTAGAAACAGCAGGAGTGGGGGAGAACACGGCCCTGTTCCTGTGTCCCTTGGGGTCAGCTGGTTCACCCCAGCTGCCAGGGCAGCAAGTACTCTGTCCCGGCCCTGAGTCCCTGCTCTGTGTGTTGCCAGCAGTTAAATCCCATGTGCAGCCCAGCAGCCCTGCTCTTCCAGGCTGGACTCCTTGTCCTGTGCTGGGAACAGCACCGGAACCAAAAGCCTCACGTACCTGGCGCCAGGCAGCCGGAGGAGAAGGGGGCCGAAGATCTCTCCCAGGGCCCGAGGGTGGAGGCTGTTGCTCTCGGCCTGCTGCGATACCTTCCCCAGATGCCGGAGCAGGAACTGCAGGGTGAGCGTGTTCTGGAGCGGGACCGCAGGCGACTCCAGGGCCAGCAGCAGCTGCTTCCGGCAATTCTCTGGCTGGGGGATCTCTGGGGAGAGAACAAGACACGAGGGAAGAGTTGGGACAGCCGGCACCACTGTCCACGCTCCGGCTGCATCACAGCACGGGAGCGCTGTCAGCAGCGGGGGCTCTGCGCCAGGCCCCACGGGTACAGGGCTAATTTTAGTGCCCCAAACATGTTCATCCTGCCCAGCCACCCATTCCCAAAGCAGCCAGGGAGAGCCTTACCCTGCAGGATGCGAAGGATGTCTCCGTGCACTGATACCGGCACCACAGGGGAGGGCAGGTCCTGCAGGTAACCTCGCAGCGCCTCGCCCAGGGAGTGCACGTCCAGGGGCTCCAGGTCACCCAGAGTCCAATCTGCCAGGGCACAGATTTCCCATGAGAAGTGGGCACGGCACTGGGCACCCAGCCGGCAGCTCTGGTGCTGCCAACACCCATCCCAGAAACCATCACACACCAGCCAGCTATCACGGGACACGGCACCACGAGGGAGCTCAGGCAGCCCTCAGGCAGCCCATGTGATAGAGGATGCCTGGAAGTGCACCCCAGAAATGAGCTGGGAACCCCAGCAGGTCTCCTTGGGAGAGGGCAGAGGTCATTTGGGATGCCCACAACCTTTGCCCTGAGCCCCAACACAGGAATTGTGGGCACACACAGCTTGGGTGAGAGTTTTGCTCCCCGCTGCCGGCAGAGCCGAGTGCAGACCAAGCAGCCACACGCTGAACAGGGAAAACACCTCCCTCAAACGCAGGATTTTGAGAAGCACATAAAGCCTGCCTCGAGAGCACAGCCCGGGCTGACAGCACAGTTCCTGGGGTTTGCAGGAATGTCTGTGCAAGGGGACTCGCCAGTGTGGTGCCGGATGAGGCCCCAGCCCAGCCGAGAGGCAGACGGCTCCCGAGGCTCCCCGGCAGAGACATCAGCTGCCGGCAGCGCGGAGCCACGGCTGCAGCCACCAAGCTGAGCTGAGACATCCTCCCTCCCCTGCTCATGGTGTGACAGAGCCAGAGAAGCCTCCTAGAACCCAACAGCATCCCAAAGACAGCAGGGGACAGGCACAGGGCTTCTCTTGTTTGCCTGCCCCACACCCCTTTGTTGCCCCCATGGATGGTGCCAGGAATCCCCCATCCCATCCCATCCCATGCCATCCCTTCCTCGCAGGACAGGGACGCGTTGTGACGGGACAGCCCAGCCCCAGAGGCAGCGTGCCGGGAGTCAGGAACTGCCGGGGACAGGCGAGCCCGGCCTGGATTGCATTACTGCTGGCGCTGTCACATCCACTAATCTCCTCCATCTGAGCCGATTCGCCTCCACCGCGCAGAGCTGGTTCTTACCGGTTCTCAGCGCCTGCCTCAGTTCGGAGCCAGATGTCCTGTACAACATCTCGCTGTCCAGCCCTGCGGAAGGGGGGCACTGCTGTCAGCTCTGGCACAGGCACTGTTTCGGTGCCAGCTGCCCCCGGTGGCTGTGGCACGGCCAACCAGGCCTGGCCGCTGTCCAAGCCAACCCCCCGCAGAGGCTGCCGCAGCCCCCTTGGCCCCCAGCACACCCGGTTCAGTGGCCCCATTGCTCTGCTACGGCACAGATCCAGGATGGAAGCGCTTCCCAAACCCCAGCACCCACCCGCTGTGTGTAGGTGCTCAATCCCATCACCCTCCCGGGCCTCAGGGAGGAACGTGAGAGCAGCTGTGTCCCGTGTGTCCCACAGAGCTCAGCTCTCATTGTGGGGTTTTGGGGTGTATCAGCCCCCCCAGTGCCCAGCATCCCCCCATACCTTTCTTCTCGATAGCTTCCACCAGCTTCACCAGGAGTGGCGGAGCAATCTCAGGAGGGCTGAACTGCTCCTGCAAGTCCGGGAGAGGAGACCCTGGGGGAGAGGGAGGGAGACAGTGGCTCAGCACCAGCTCAGCCCTCAGCAGCAGAGCTGGGCCAGGCACAGCCCAGGCAGCTCCCAAGGACAGCGAGGAAGCACATGGCCCCTGCTGCGAGGCCGTGGCCCAGGCAAACAGAGCAAGGAGGCTTCGAGCAACCTGCCCAGATGCCAGCACAGCACTTGTTGAGCTCCAGCCCGGACTGGGTGTGCACTGGGAGGTCTGTGCTGCTCCCTGCAGAGACTCGGAGACAGAGCCCATCCCCCTGGGGACCCGCACCCCCCGGGCAGGCAGCACAGGGGTTACCAGGGCTCCTGGAGCTCAGCGCTGGGTCCCTGCCCAGCACAGGGGCTGCGCAGGGCTGGCAGAGGAGCGGGGCCAGGGAGCTCACTCTGCTCATCGTGGTGAGCTGTGATTAATCCAGCGATTCAGACAGAACGCCATGTCAGCAAATTCCTGCCCTTGATTGCTCGTTTAACATGGAAACCGGCCCTGTGCCTCCCCCTCCCCGTGAGCCCACGGCCTCTGTGCGAACTGCTACAGGGCACAGGCAGCCCGTGGCACGGGACCAGGGCCCCCGGTTCCCGGGGGATCTACAGCCCCGTCTCGGGTGGTATTTCACCGCCACCTCCAGAAAATCTCGAGGTTCTGGCTCCGGGCACCCCCTTCCCCTGTGCATGCTGGGGCAGGAGCACGCAGGTCTGGCTGAGGAGCTGCCAGAGGGAGGTTTGGCGAAGGATGAGCAGTGCCAGGCTCCATCCTGCTTCCCAAGCAGCACCAGCCGGGGCAGGAGGCTCCTCCAGGCCGGTCCACAGCACCCAGCAGAGCCCGGAGAGCCCGCGGTGGGTGAGGACACCCAGCACTCTCTGCACGGCAGAGGCAGAGCCAAAAGGCTGCTCCCCATTGCGAAAGAGCTCCGTTGTCATGGATCTGACCCGAACTCGCCTGGTGTGGTCTCACCACGAAGCGCAGCAAGCTGGAACTGCGCACCCAGCTCGGCCTGCTGCACCCACGGCCCCGTGGGGAGACCCAACAGCCATGGGAAGGGAAAAACACGGGCCAGGCACCCAGAAGCTGTGTGCTGCTGGGGAAGTGGGATGCAATCCCACACCAGAGCGAGCCCCTGGGCGCGGGCAGGGGCCCAGCGTGGAGCGGGTCGAGGTGGGGAAGCTGCAGGCAATCTTCCAGGCTGGCAGCTCCCAGCCTGACCCTTGGGAAGGGCTGAAGGGAGAGTAAATACTGGCGCTGCCCACGTGGCCCGGCCGGGAATGTGCTGCTTCAGCAGGCAGCAGCTTGTCTTTTTTTGTCAAGCACAGAGCCGGAGCCAGCAGCGGCTCCTGAGCCTGCCGGGCCTCCGGGCTGGGCCGCCGCGAACAAGGCTGCTCACAGCACGGCCCGGGCAGCTGCGGAAATATTCCCGAGCCGCATTTTCCGCTCGTGTTCTCGGCGGAAGGCAAACACCAGCAGCTCGTAAATCCACTGGCAGAACGCGCCGGCTCTCGCCGCTCCGCGGGGCCGGCCCTGCTGCGGGCTGTGGGACAGGTGTGGCACTGGCCCTGCTCCACCAGTGACACTGAGGGGCCAAAGAGTCCCTGCCAGCCAGGGCAGGACCCGGGAAGCAGGGAAGGAACCTCAAGGGGCAGCCAGGAGACAGCTCTGCAACTCCTGAAGTGCAGATCATGAAGAAATAAGACGGGTTTGGCTCAAATACGGTTTTTCCATTGCAAAAATGTGTCTCCCCAGCAAAATACAGAATTAAAGAATCACAGAATGTCCTGGGCTGGAAGGGATCTTCCGAGTCCAGCTCTTAAGTGAATGGCCCACATGGGGATCAAATCTGCAGGCTGAGTGTAAAATGGCTCTGGGTGTTTGAACTGCCTGCCTTGCCTGTGCCCACAGTGGAGGCTGGGGATGCACCCAGAGGGGACAGGGACAGGGCTGGCACTGCCTTCACGTACCCTGGCACCCCCCACCCTCTCTCCTCAGGCAGGATGCAGAGAGGTTGGCTTTTGGTTTCCTTCCCAAATTTGCCTTTTCTGTGTTTCAGGAACTTTGGCACGTATCTTGTTCCACCTCCCAGGGACCCCACCGGTGCCTTTGCCCACCCAGACCCGCCTTGAGAAGAGGGGAGAGGCACCCAAGGCAGAAATGCAGCACCCAAGGGAGCGCCGGGCTGGAGCAGGCAAGGCTGGCACATCCAGCACAGAGCCCAGCACAGAGCGTATCCCCGGCTCCCAGGAGGAGCTGCTTTCTTGGAAAGGCAGGTTGTGAGCGGGATGACTCAGGTCAGGCTCTGGCTGCCAACCCAAACTGCACGCAGGGCCCGGCCGCATTCCCACCCTGCGGAGATGTTTCCTGGGGCCGCCCCTCCGGAGGCAGCTGCAGGGAGCTGCACCAGCCCCACAGCCCCGGTTTCGTAAGACCCCAGAGGTGTTTTCACGCAGCCAGAAGCGTCTGCTGGGGCAGCGTGGCTCCCAGGCACAGAGGGATGGGGAGGGTGAGGCACTGCCAGCTGGGAGTGTTCCCTGGCACCCTCCAGCTCCTGCTGCTGACCCCACTCCTCCCATGAGCACCAGCACGAGGTCTTCTGCAAGGCACAGGAAGGCAAAGCATGGCTGTCGCCCCTCACAGAATCCCACAGTGGTTTGGATCAAAAAGGACCTTAAAGGATCACCCAGTTCCAACCCCCCTGCCTTGGGCTGGGACACCTTCCATGAGATCAGGTTGCTCCAAGTCCCATCCAGCCTGACTTGGAAAACTTCCAGGATGGGGCAGCCACAGCTGCTCTGGGAAACCTGTGCCAGGGCCTCACCACCCTCACAGTCAGGAATTTCTTCCTAACATCTAATCTAAATCTCTCCCTCTTTTAATTTAAAACTTCCCCCTTGTCCTATCGCTATCTGCCTGTATAAGAAGCCTCTCCCCTCTTTTGTATAAGCTCCTTTTAAATATTGGAAGGCCACAACAGAGCCTTCTCTTCTCCAGGTGAACACCCCCAGCTCTCCCAGCCTGGCTCCAGAGCAGAGGGGGCTCCAGCCCTCGGAGCATTTCCCCTGGACTCACTCCACCAGCTCCACATCTTTTCTGTGCTGAGGACTCCAGATTCAGACTCAGCACTGCAGGTGGGGGTCTCAAGAAGGAAGAATAGATGGGGGGAACCCAGGGACTGCGGAGCCCCTGCCACAGGGTTTATATGCCTGGGAGCCAAAAAGCCAGGCTGAGAGCAGGCAGCTGCCACAGCTCCAGGCAGGGCAGAGGCACGCTGGCTCTCCTGGAGCGGGTCTGTGCCAAGGCCAGGCTGGCTGGGAGGCAGCCGCAGGTGCAGCACAGCCCATGCCCAGCCCCGGGGTGGCTGCCCGGCCCCAGCGAGGGCTCGGCGACCCGCGGGGAGGGCAGGCTGCCAGGCAGACAAGCAATTAGCTTCAGTTCTCAGAAGCGCTCTTTTAGACCCTGACTTTTCTCCTCTTGCCCAGAGACAAGTAATTGTGTCTCTCAGCGGGGCTGAGCAGCTCTTGGCAGGGAGCACTGCCCCAGGCATTGCAGAGGCGGGGAGGTGGTGGTTGGGAGAGGTCAGGACTTATCCTGAAGGGAGGGAGCCTGGCAAAACTCAGCCTAGAAGGGAGAGGGACCATGGGGATCTTGGCCAGCTGCAGGGCAGAGAGGGAGAAGGATTTTTGAGAGGTAAGAGTGGGACAAAGCCTGCCCCACTGAGCACATTGACCAGCTGGAGGAACAAAGTGCTTTTCTCTGAACTGGACTGAGTGTGAGCCCAAAGCCCCCAGATGACTCGACTGCAGTGCTGTGAAGTTCCAGGCTTCACCGCTGTCCCACAAAGCCACTCACACACTCTCATCTGTCACACACTGGAGGTGTCCAGCAGCAACAGAGCAGACAGCAGGACTTACCTTGCTCCAGATTCTCGGGCAGCCGGCAGCCGCTGGCCCCCGGCGTGGCGGGCAGGGGTCTCTGCACTCGGGGCCGGTGCGAAGGGACGGCGATTTTCACCGGCCCCACGTACTCCACGTAGGTGCCTGGAAAGTCTCCCTTCTGCTTGGTGCGCTCGTTGACGCCCAGGATCCACCCGATCTGGTTGGGGGTCTGCTCATCTCCGTCTTTGAAGCCCAAGGCTTGCAGGGCCCCCTTGCTGACCACCAGGGTGTCCCCGGGCAGCAGGTCAATGTCCTCCTCGCGCTCCTTGCGGTACGGGTAGAGCGCCCGGTACTGGAAGCCGTCGGTGCTGCCCATCCTCTCTGCTGGGGGAGAAGGGCTCTGAAGGGTGAGGAAGCACGGTCCAGGTGGGAGAGGAGGGCCCTCAGAGGCAGCTCTCCCCCATCAGCACTCTGAACTGTCTATGAGTGAGCTGGCACCGCAGGAGCCTGGTGTGGGTGCCCCGGGCAAGCTTAGGTGCAGCCCCTTTTCCTTAGCTTGAAACCACGATTCAACCAAATTATGGAGCAAAGGGAGAAGGAGACAAACATAATCCAGCACTGGTGAGCGGGCATGCAGCAAGGAAACCCGAGATCAGGGTCTGTTTCACCAAAAAAGCCAGTCTCTTGGAGTCTGGGGAGGAAAAGTACAGTAGGCTTCCAGCCTGGACTGGCGTGACACGCTGCCTTCCCCTTCCCAATGCCTGCAAACAGAAGAAGACTTGTCACTGCACAGCCAGGCACCCCACACCCTCCAGACATGCCAACATTCAAACCAGGAGTTCACCTGAGAGAGGCAGGACTCGTTTCTCTCCTGCCTAGCAGCTGCTGCTGAGCCCTGGATCCAACCAGGCCATGCTAATCCCGATTTATACTCCCAAAAGCAAGTGTGGAGCCAGTGGCTGTGGGCAGGAACGCTGCCTCCTCTCTGCTACAGCCAAGCACCAGCTCTGCATCTTAAAGAGGTTCACCCCTGCTCCTTCAGCGTACCCTCCTCACAGCACTTATGCAAACAAGGAGACAACAAGTGGGACAAAACAGCCTTTATGCAGGATAACTTTTGCATACAGAAAAGGGTGACCCCACACCCACCAGCTGCAGGCCCTGAATGGGAGCAGAGCAAACAGATTTAACCTTCCCTTGTTAAATCGATTAAATTTCACAGTTCACCTTTACATCTCGCCTTGCAATCCCCCACAAAGGCATCTTCTGAAGGGAGCTGCCCACAAATGTAGGTTAACCAAGCTTTCAGCAAAAGGCTTTCGAGATGTGCTGCCATTCCCACAGAGCAGCACTTCAAAGCTTTGCTCTGAGCAAAAAGTCAATTTTTGAACTTTTCAAAAGCAGCAACAGCATCAAGTGCAGGCATGGGTTCTTTTCGCAGAGATGGAGGCAAGAAGAGTTAAAATAATCTTTAGAAGCCTTCAAGTCTACTTAGAGCTCCTAACTGCCTTTCAGCTATTCAGAAAGAAATTGAATATGCTGCGTGCCCTGCCCAGAAATCCACCAAAAAGAATAAACCTGGGTTAGAACATGTTGTTGAAGAGATGTACGAGCTGGGACATTCCCACCAGCCAGGCACGTCCTCTTTTCCCATCCCCTCCTGGCTGCACAGGCCAGTTTTCCACCTCCCTCAGGCAAATCCCAGAGTTCTGGTTCCCGCAGAAGTGGCTTGTGGCCGAGGACCGGACCTACAAGGCACCGGGGCAGCCAGAAACCAGCCTTCCCAGGGACACCCTGGGCCTGCTGAAACCCTGCAGGTCCTGTTAAAGGCTTGAGCTGTTTTGGCCCAGAAACCACCAAACCCAGCTCAAAGTCTTGAGTCTCATCTGAAAACTATTAACGAGCAGGAAGGTGCTTCTCAGGGCTGTGGGAGACTGGGCAGAGGGAGGCAAGGAGGCAAAGGGAGCCAGGACAACCTTCCCAGAGGGATCAGTGAACAGTTGAGCGTGGCACGAAGCCAGAGGTGCTCTGACCGCTGGTTTGGACTCTGTGACAGGCACTAACGGCGGAGATCTGCAGGATTTCAAAATAACCCTTCTGGGCCAGCAACACGTTACACTTGGTATCAGCCACAAATCCCTCTTTCCTCCTGCACGTGGTGTCACCCCTGCACGTGTCCCCACACCTGCACGTGCCGCCCTAGCTGCACGTGCTGTCACAAAGTCTGAGATCGGGGACCCCGAGAGGAGCCAGCCCCACCTCTGCTCCACAGCCAGGCTCTCCAGCCTGGCACCAGGGCTCCTTCCCTCGACAAGGACAAAAGGCACAAAGAGGCCATGGCACAGGAAACCTGTGCAGCAGCCAGAGCCCGCACCGCCTGCCTGAGCTCGGGCAGGCGTCCCAGCCGGGCTGTCTTTGCCATGAATGAACAGGCACTGCCCGCGGGGAGGTGAGGCACTTGCGGCCAGAGGCGGGTGGGGAACAGGATTGAGCTTGATCCAGCTTGCTGGAGAGCTTCTCCAGAACTCCAGCAGCAACACCAGACTGCAGAATTCATGGAGAGACCCTATAGAGGTTTCTGATGTTCGTGGGGGGAGCAGCACGTCCCAGCACGGCCGCTGTGAAAGCTCCCACCATGCTGGGATGGCGGCTGCAAGGAACTCACAGCAGTGCCCGCATTTCCCCAATCCAACCAGCCCCAGCCAGGAAAATATTACTTCATAATCCAGAGCATAAAGAGAGATTTATCACCAGGCTTACTTGCTGCCCCTCTGAGTGCTGCCTGTCAGGGTCCCCCAGAGGGGAGTCGCAGTGCCGGGGGCACTGTCTGACTGCCAAGGGCCTGAGTGGCCACTGCCCACTGGGCACGGTGCCAACGGCTCCCCCTCTTCCCGGACAGGACAGACCCCAGAGTGGCTCCTCGGGACAGGACAGACCCCAAAGTGGCTCCTCTCGGACAGGACAGACCCAGAGTGGCTCCTCCCGGACAGGACAGACCCCAGAGTGGCTCCTCCGGACAGGACAGACCCAGAGTGGCTCCTCCCGGACAGGACAGACCCCAGAGTGGCTCCTCCGGACAGGACGGACCCCAGAGTGGCTCCTCCCGGACAGGACGGACCCCAGAGTGGCTCCTCCCAGACAGGACAGACTCCAGAGTGGCTCCTCCGGACAGGACGGACCCCAGAGTGGCTCCTCCAGACAGGACAGACCCAGAGTGGCTCCTCCGGACAGGACGGACCCCAGAGTGGCTCCTCTCGGACAGGACAGACCCCAGAGTGGCTCCTCCCGGACAGGACAGACCCCAGAGTGGCTCCTCCGGACAGGACGGACCCCAGAGTGGCTCCTCCCGGACAGGACGGACCCCAGAGTGGCTCCTCTCGGACAGGACAGACCCCAGAGTGGCTCCTCCGGACAGGACAGACCCGAGAGTGCATCCAAAGGCAGCAAAATCCAAACCCAGAGGGGTCGATGCACCCCCACAGGCACCCCCCAGCTCCCACCCGCAGATCCCAGCCCCGACTCCAGGCGCCTCCGACAAGCCGGTGCAGCCGAAGAGGCTGGAAGGACAAAACGCTCAGGCCTGGCAAACTTGTTCAGTAGCTTTTAAAAGCAGATCTGTGCGGAGGGGTGGGAAGAGGAGAGTGACTCGGGAGCACCGAGTGTCTCCAAAGAGCAGGTCCCGCAGCTTCTCCCAACCGACTCCTTCCACAGCCTTCTTCCCTGGGGTGGGAAGGCAGGCACAGCTCTGTGCCACCGAGCTCTCCACATCCCAGTGGGTCACTGAGCACTTGAAAAAATCCAGACAACTCAGAGCCAGGCTATTCCTGGAGAAGCCTCACCTGCTTTCCCCACGCTCAGCCCCTGTGGGCACTGGGTGCTGGTGAGCATGGGTGAGGAGTCCTGCAGCAGAAACAAATCCTCATGGTTAATGCTGGCACCATCCTCTCCAGGGGAAACAGTCGTCCTCTGTCCTGCCAGAGGCTTCCCTGGAAGCCCTGCACCCTCGGAGAGCAGCTGACCCAGTCTCTGGGGATTGGGAATGCACACTTCCCAAAGCCCTGAACAGCTCTGCAGAGGGAAGGCAGCGCTGAGAGGCCGGGACACGCACGAGCCTGTCGGCTGGAAGCACACCTCAGAGCAGGAGAGAGGCAGCACCTTGCCAAAAGATTTGGGCTGGGCCCAACTCCAGGTTTGCTCCGCTCTCGGAGAGGAACCTCGTGTGTCTGTGCTGGCGAGCACTTGCTTAGGCTGCTCTGAAAATCCCATGCATCAGACAGCTAAATACCTTTGGTAAATCTATCTCAGCGCCCAGAAACAATCCCTCGATTCATTAACTGCTGTCAATACTTCCTTTGTTTAATACATCGGTTTGAAACAAAAAACACATTACAAGTCTTTTTGTCTGTGCCCAGCACATAAATAAAAGCATCTTAACATTTTAAATGTGGTTCCTGTGCTTTTTAACCCAGTTCCAAATGCAGTTCAAAGTGCAGCTTGACTTGAAGAGAGACCGAGTTACTTTCCCTCCAGTGAGGGGAAAGAATGCATAAAAATATTTAAAAGAAGAATATGCTCGCAAAAGTATACACAACCTTTCCAAATTGCATCAGATCCTCATCGAGGAAAACAGACGCCATATCGAGTTTTGAAACGCAAGTTACAGACAATAAGAACAAACTTTTCCTTTAATTAAAAGAGAAAATAGAACAATGCCATGATGGATGGGAATGAAAACGTACAGGGAATTGCCTGCCATCGTGACATCTGCTGCTGCATCACGTACTCCTGACCCAGGCAGCCAGGGCAGCTCTGATGGCCTCAGCTCCTGAAGCTGGCAGTGCCAAGCACGTCACAGGTCACGCTGTGCCCCCCAGCACCCACAGCACCGAGTGGCAGAGGGAGAGAGGGCAAGAGCTTGGCAACCCCTGATTTATAATCAGCACAAACAGCACAGCAAATCCCCGAGCTCCCAGGCAGCTTCCCGGGCCGGCTCCCTCCCCAGCCAGAACAATGACTGGAAAAACGACTCGCAAGGCTGGAGCCATGAGCAAGGCTGTGGAGGAGGCAGCAGTGCCACGAGGAGCTGTGGGGGAAGGAGCCCGGAGAGCCCGCAGGGAGCTGGTGCGGGCGGGAAGCAGAGCTGGACACGCTCCAGCAGCTGCCCCTGGGGAAGCGGCCAGCGGAGCAGGGAGAGCTGGAGCCCGGGCTGGCCACGGCGCTGCCAAGCCAGCTGGTATTTCCTTCCAAACAGGGAAAAGCTGCAGGGGAGGAGGGGAGCTGTGCCTGAGCTCTGCCCTAGCCAGGCATGGGACAGCCGAGACCGTTTTCACCTCTTCTCTTCCCCAGAAACGCTTCCCAGCCCCCCAAGAGCAACAGATCCCCAGGAGCAGCAGCTCCTGCCCACAGCCACGAGCCACCCTTCGCCAGGGACACAGAGCATTTACTGCTCATGCTCGAGTTTCATGAAATATTTTGCTTCATCAAAGCCCGAGGAAGTGAAGGAATATCTGAAGTATTTCACTGAAAGGTCAATGTCACGGTTAGCAGGGACATGAATAAGTCGGTATGACCAACACCTTCCTCACTTTTGGGAGACCACTGGAGGTCCCAGTGACCTCCTGCTCAGAGGCTGGACAGCACAAGAGCACCTTAGGCCACTTGCACACCTATTCCAAGACTTTTCATACTGTTCAAAGGCTTCTCCTGACACTGAACTTACTCCAGCTGAAGCTTGCTCTCTCTTAATCACCTCAAAAAATTCCTCCTCCTACCTAGAAGAGCTTTATACTTGGCCAGAGACTTTTATTTGCTGGCAGCGAGCAGAGAAGGACCCAGCACCCAACACCAGCCCCATCACCTCCCTCCAGGCTGCTCTTACACCATCCCCCACACAGCAAGAACACACTAATTCCATTTTAGGAGCATTCATGGAGCTGGCTTTAGGAATATAGAAACCCAGGAGCTGGATTTTGGCAAAAAAATTGCAGTTCTAAAAAAAACCTGAGTACATGAAAAAAAAAATCCAACTGCTCTTGCTAACTTATCTGCTTAAAATCACATTCCCCAGGGTATTTGGAATTTATATGATTTATTAGCAGCTCTGCACAGCTCAGCAATCACATGAAGTAACCGATGAGGTAAAAAGCACCCAAGTTAATAGACCAGCACGATTTGGATATTGGTGAGAAAGCCAAGACCTTCCAACTTGAGAAATCCACCATCTCTTCCTCTGTCTGCTTTTTATCTTCCATTACCCGGCTACTTCAGCTCCGAGCTGCGGCTCCAGAGATTCCCAGAGGAATTAAAAGAGCCCTCGATATTATAAATACTCTTTTTCATTGTAAACACACCCCGGCACTCGGAGCTCTGACACGGCTCCAAACTGGCTCCGCAAACCACTCTGCTCCTCGCCACATTCCAGCTGAGCCGCGCTTTCCCTTCCAACCCAGCGCTTTTGTCCAAGCGAGACCCAACTGCGGGCAGAAAGGATTTTTCCGTGTGCTTAAAGCCTCGTTCCAGCCAGTTGGGAATGAGGGGTTTTGGGGCAGGGATCAGCTCGAGGAGAAACAAGTCCGTGCCACGAACCGCGCGGGCAGATGGAAGCACGAGCTGCCCACGTCAAAAGAGAGTCACCAAAGAAACCAAACCATGGCTTTGGACTTTCCCACACCGTGGAAGGCGAGAGCAGAGGCCAATTCAGCCTCGGGGACGCACCAGCCCTTCGCATGTCAGGGAAGGGTGGGGGAATGGCCAGGAAAGCAGTGATTTAGGCTATATTTACTCAGCTGTCTCCATTCTCTGCTCTCACAGAGAAAGTCACAGGGCCAGTTCCCCAGTGGCTCCAAGAGCTGCTTGGGAAATCAAAGCCGTGCATTAATGGGAGGAGAGGCAGCCATGGCTCCATTGAAAGGCAACGCTGGGCCTGCTCCAGCTCCTCACGGCTCTCATTTCTCGACAGGCTTGCCCCCTGGCTTTAGCTCCCATCGATCACAGACCCCCAATTTGGGAGGTACGTGACCATGGGAATCTTCCTCCTCAAGGGGCTGAGAAACATCCACACAGGAGGAGAAGAAATGCAGTGACCAACCTCCCTGGGAAGCGGTGGGCTGGCTCATCTCAGAGCCAGGGGTTGGGGACAACTGTCTTGAGACAGCAAAGCCACCCTCGGGCTGCACTGGGCACATCCCTGGGATACCAATTCCAGCCTGGAAATTGCCAAACTGCCCCCGGACAGGGGGAACAGAGCTGGGACCTTCAGAGGCCACTCTTTACTGGCTCCACAGCCCCCAAGGGTGCCCAGGACCCTCGGCAATGGGGACTATACCGTGCTGAGAATCCCTGCACTGTCACCACTGTGGGGACAGTGGCACAAAGGAATCTGTGCTGGCACTGTTGGGATGCAGACAGCCCGGGGGGATCGAGGGGGCACAGCCCCTGAACAGGGACAGGACAGCTCGGGGGGTCCTGGAGGGAGGAGGAGGAGGACACTGGAAAAGGTCAGGGACAGCTCGGAAGGGGAACGGGGGACACAGCCCAGGTAAGGGGCGGACAGTGGGTGCAGGTGGGGGGATGGAGCGCAAGGGAGGACAGGGACGCGGGGGGGGATTCGGGTCAGGCCCCGGTACGTGGGGACAGGGACGCGGGGGATTCGGGGTCGAGCCCCGGTACCTGAGGACAGGGAGCCGGGGGGATCCGGGTCAGAGCCGGTACCGTGGGGGGACAGACAGCTCGTTGGTTGGTCAGGCCCGGTACCGTGCGGGGACAGGGACAACCGGTGTGGATGGGGTCAGAGCCCCGTACGTGGGGACGGGACGGCGGGGAATTGGGGTCAGAGCCCCGGTACCGTGGGGGACAGGGACAGCCCGGGAGGGGATCGGGGCACAGGCCCTTGGCACCACGGCGAAGCCACACGGCAGCGGCACTGCCCTGCCAGCGGGACACCCTGCACTGGCACCTCCCGAAGGGTCCGGGCACATCCTCGAGGCTGCCTCACCACGGACAGAGCCTCGGCTCGGGGCCCACCCCGGAGCTCCCCGCCAGGCCCCGGGGCGCCTCATTATGAGGGGGTCCCGGCGCCCACCCTGGGCCTGATTCCGATCCCGTTCTGCTCTTCCCGATCCCGATCCCCCGATCCCGATCCCGCGATCCGCTCGCCCCGCTCCGCTCCCGCTCCGCTCCCGTCCGATCCCGCTTCCGATCCGATCCGACCCGATCCACCGATCCGATCCGATCCCGATCGCGCCCCGGCCCTCCGCGGCCCCTCCGCCGCCGTCGCTCCAGCCCGCTGCTGCCTCCGACCCGGCCGAGCCTGGGACAGGCCCGAACGCCGCCGGAACGGCCCGAACCCGCCCCGGAAACAGCCGACAGCAGCCGACGGAGAGCGGAACTGCCCGAACCTATCCCGGAAACAGCCGACAGCAGACGACAGAGGACGGAACTGCCCGAAGCTTTAGGTCCCACCTTCTCTGGGCCGACAGCTATCGGTGCCCCGCCCCTCGCGCGAGCCCCGACGGAAAGAGCCGAGGGGGACCGGAGGGAGAGCGCGGCAGCGCCCCCTGGTGGCGAACGGAGCGAGCACATTGGGACGGGATCGCGCGGGAACGGGCACAGCACTGGGATTGCACCGGGATTGCACCGGGAACGGGGAACAGCACCGGCACTGCACCGGGATCGCGCCGGGAACGGGGCACAGCACTGGGATTGCACCGGGAACGGGGAACAGCACCGGCACTGCACCGGGATCGCCCGGGAACGGGGCACAGCACTGGGATTGCACCGGGAACGGGGAACAGCACCGGATGCACCGGGATGCGCCGGGAACGGGGCACAGCACTGGGATTGCACCGGGAACGGGGAACAGCACCGGCACTGCACCGGGATGCCCGGGAACGGGGCACAGCACCGGGATTGCACCGGGAACGGGGAACAACGCCGGAATTGCACCGGGATTGCACCGGGAACGGGGAACAGCGCCGGGATTGCACCGGGATTGCACCGGGAACGGGGAACAACGCCGGATTGCACCGGGATTGCACCGGGAACGGGGACAGCACGGACGACCGGAACGCGGACCGGGTTGCACCGGAACGGGAACAGACCGGGACACCGGGATTGCACGGCAAGGGGCACACCGCACTGCCGGGATCGCACCGGGAACGGGGCACGACCGGACTGCACGGGATCCGGGAACGGGGCCGCGCGGGATTGCACGGGATCCACCGGCACGCTCGGGATTGCACCAGGACGAACGCGGAGCCAGGGAACGCGGGACGCACGGTTGACCGGGGGACGACGGACTGCACCGGATTGCACGGCGGGACGCACGGGCGCACGGGACGGGAACAGACGGGATGCACGGGATGGACCACGGGAGACCGGACCACGGCACTGCACCGGAGCGCCGGGAACGGGAACAGCACGCACTGCACGGGATGCAGGGCGGGGACAGCGCGAATGCCCGGATGCCGGGAACGGGGACAGACGGATGCGACCGGGATCACGGATCGCACCAGTTTTGCACCGGGCATTGGGACTACACCGGAACCGGGCCACAGCCGGGACTGCAGTGGGCATCGGGACTGCACGGCACCAGGATCGCACCGGGATGGGGATCGCACGGCACGGGATTGACCCAGCACTGGGATTTCACTGTGATCGCACCGGGGACGGGCTCAGCACGGGCACCGGGACAGGGATTGCACTGGGACTGCACCGGCATGAGGCACCGGGCACCGCACGTGGACCCGGGAAGGGCATGGCTCAGGCATGGGCACCACCTGGGCCGGCACGGCCGGGACTGCGCCAGGGCTGTGGGACACTGCTCCGGGCACCGGCACTGCACCGAGCACCCACAGCCGGGGCCGGTACCGGAGCCAGGCTGGGTGCCAGCCACCGGTGCCACTGCAGGGCACTCCCCTCCCAGGTGCTGGGGCCTTTCACCTCGCCACCCCGGAGCGGGACTCCCTGCTGACCCTCCGGGACCACCGAGTCTGGCCACACTCAGCGCAAGGGATTTAATCAACAAAACTTCGAGGTCAAACAGGCGGGGCTGGGCAGGAACAGTTCCCTTGGTTTTACTTTTCATAAAAAAACAAACTCTTCCACCTCTCCGCGCCACGGGTGCGCAGCCGAGCCCCCTCATCCCACCGTGCCAGCGGGCAGGGGGTGCCCGGTGTGTCCCCAAAACCCCGCTGCCTTCCCAAAACCTTAACACAGAGAGTGGAGGGAAGAAGCAAAGGGAACACGGAGCAGCTGTGGTTGCTCGTTTTTTGGGGGATTGAACAGCACCAGTCGGACGGGAGAAGCGGGGTACGGAGCCTGGCACAAACCACACGTGCACGAAAGAATCCAACACGCAGCCCAAAAAATCGCCTGGGGGGGCACGGATTGATGCCTGATGGCAGCGGGGACGGCAAATCAGGGATGGTCACCCCCATGTCACCGGCACGGTGCTGGCACCAAACCACGGCACGGGGGAAAGCCGGAACATGCATCAACAAATGGAAACGTTTATATCCCAGAAAACGGTAGAAATAGGGGAGAAATGATGGGTTGAGCTGTTGTTTGTCACATAAAGGGTGACGGGAAGGGGGAAGAAAGGGATGATTCCAAATTACAAGTGAAGCGCACAGGCGCTCTGGGTTGGGTGTTTTTTTTTTTTTTTTTTTTGATTAAAAAAAAGAAATCAAGGAAAATTGGGATTTTGTGGATGTCTGTGCACTGATCAACCAAAACCACAGGGTTTGGTGGCAGAGAGATGGAAAGAGAAAAAAACTGACACTAAAAAAACCCCATTAATGTTCCCATCTCGTTGTTGACTTTGTGGGGATGTCTCTGCTTTTCTCACCTGGAAGGGCCAACGGAGCCTTTCCGTTTTTGGCTACAAAATCTCCAAATAAAATAATTAAACCCTTTATATATCTCCTGTAATCTTGTAAAATGATCCATGTGCTCATCATCTGACAATATGCAAAGAATTGCCCTCCCTCTGCATCCCAGCCCGGAGCGCCAGCATTTTGGGGATGTTGTGGGGTTTGGGGTTTTGTTTTAATTTTAAATATTAGAATTACGGGTTTCTTAGGAGATCCGGGGTGTTTCCAGCTAGAATTGAAGTTAAAAAGTACGGAAAAGCAAGTGGGTTAGAAAACAGTGGGCTGGGAGCTGGGAGACGCACGGAAAAGGCTGGGACTCCCAGAGCTGGGTTGGCCCCTGCGACGGTCCTGCACTGCCCGTTTTAGCTTATAAAAAGTAATAAATTAATTAAGGAATATTTGCATCGGTCCTTCTGTAACGAGAGTCGGGGGGGGGGGGGGGGGCCCGCTGGGACGCCGCCGCGAAAGCTCCTGCGTCTCTATAAAAATATGAGCATCTTTCAGGGAGTACAAAAAGCCTTCCCGGGGCTCCAAGAGCCGGGCCAGCGCCAATGTCCAGAGCGGCTCCGGGGACGTTTCTCTCGCGGATTTGCCGCACAGGACGGGGCGTTGGGGAGGCACCGGGATGCCACCGAGCCACCCCTGGTGCCAGCGTGGGGCTCAGGCGTGCTTGGCCCCGCTCCACGTGCCCCGGGGAGCCGGGAGATGAGCGCCTGGTGGCTCCTGGCCCTGTGCCGGCGCTTGCCAGTGGCCGGCGGATCCCTCCCCGCAGTTCCGCTGCTGCTGGGAGCCACGGTCCCGGTGCTCGCGGCCGTCCCACCACGGCAAGGAGATGCTGCCGCTCGGCTGCTCGGCGCTGCTGATGGGGTAGGAGCCCTGGCATTCCCACTCGGCCACCGCCGGCTCCTGCTCGTCGCTCTCCGAGCCCTGCACCGCGATCTGCGGCACCGTGCCGGGCTTCGGTTTGGCGCGGGCGGCGGTCTGGGCCGTGTCCTTCCTCGCTCTTGCCGCCGTCTTCGCCTCCCGCCGCCGTCTCCTGCTCGTCAAAACTCACTTCTTGCACCGCCTCCTGCTTCTTGAAGGAGTCCCGGCGCTCGGACAGGTTCAGGCGCCGCATCACCACCATCTCCTGGTCGCGGTCGTGCCGCTCTGTCAGCCGGGAGCTGGACGGGTGGTACCCGTGCTCCCCGGGGTACGGCAGCGCGTCGCCCTCCCCGAGGGCCTCCCCATCGCGTGGACTCAGCCCAGCTTGCGGCGCCGGCGGATTTCTTCTCGGCCAGGTGTGACTCTTTTCGGCGTGGACGCGCTTGAGGAGGGGGCAGCGGGGGCAGTCGGCGCTGCGGGGCCGGGAGCTCTGCCGGACGATGGTGGGGGGGGACAGGGTCTTGCCCTGGGTGGGGGGTTGGGGTACCCGGGGAGCGGAGACGGGGAGCGCTGTGGGAAGGCGGGCGCTGGGCCGAGGAGGGGATGTGGGCAGGGAGAGGGGGGGATGCTGCTGGTGGATTTGCGACGTCCCACTTTGTAGCGCTGCCCACCCAGTTTGGGGGCCAGCCCGTGCAGGGAGCTGGGGCGCACGTGGCCGGCGGGTGACGTTGGGGTGCTGGAGGAGGGAGAGGTGCTCTGAGGGGACACAGCATCTGCCGTACAAAGAGAAAAGGTCACTGTAGGGACGGAGGGACACGGCCTCCCCGAGGGACACGCAGCACCCTGCCCCACCCCGAGCCAATTTCCCCACTTTGGGTACCTGAGGGCAGATCGGGAGCGGGGCTGCGGCACGGTGTGGTGGGACCCGGGGACAGGCTGTGCGTGGGGGACTCCGGGAGGCTCTCGCTGGAGGACAGCGAGTGATGGAGGCCGGAGGAGAAGCTGCGGCTGGTGTGCAGCACCGACGACTGCTTGGAGATCTTCTTGAAAAGGGATTTCCTCCTGCTGGAGGGGACGGGAATAACTTTGGTTACTCCTTAATGGTGTCAGTCTCAAGTCTGCTGATCTGGTGACAGCAGGACTAGACCCCAGTGGACCTCCGGTACAACCAATCCAGAGCATCCAACCCAGTTCTGGGTTCCACTGAACACCTCAAAATGCCACACACCGTGACAAAAAGACATTTAATCCTGGTTTTACCTACCTGTCTTGGCCATCCCTTTTCCTGCTCTTTTTACTCCTCCGTGCCATCCTCGTCTTGGAGCTGTTTTTCCGTGCAGGGCCGATTTTGATGGAGGTGTTCTCCAGGGCAGTGGTCCTCAGGGCCACTTTATTCCCGCTCTGAGGGATGGAAAACAAATCTTTGCAACACCGGACCCGACCCAGCTCCCAGCTCAGCTGCTCAGAGTTGATATCCTGAGAGAGCAGAGCAGCTTTGGGCACCCACCTTGAGCAGCAGCTCCACGACGTCCCGATGGACCAAACCCAGCACGGACTCGCCGTTCACGTGCGTGATGAGATCTCCTGCCCTCAGCCCGGCTTCCTGCGCTGGGCTCCCCTCCTCCACGCTCTGCAATCCACACACACGGATTTTATTGGGATGAAAGTTCCCTCCTGGGGTTTTCCCACTGGGAAATGCAGTGTCTGGCAGCGTTAGACCCCAAGCACGTACCCAGACCATGTGGTGGACGGTGTAGACGTCGCTGTCGCCCATGTAGACGCGGATGGCTCGCAGGGTGAAGCCGTACTTCTTGCCCGAGCTGTGGATGATGATGGGCGGCCGCAGGCTGGCAATGGCCAGTGAGGAATCTCTGCTTGGGGATGAGTCCCGGGAAGAGGGGTTGGATGAGAGGGAGTGGGGGGAGATGGGGCTCATCAGGGCGCCACCACCAAAGTCATCTGCAAGCAGGAGAAGCCGGTTCAGCCCGGGAAAACCACATGGCAGTGACCATCCGGCAGGATGAACCACACAGCACACGGACCTGACGTGATGATGAGGGACAGGGCTGAGACAGAGGCAGATTTGGGCACCCGGCTGCCCAGCGAGGCTCTCTGCCGCTCGGGCAGGTCCTTCTGGGTGCTCAGCCGGCGGCCCCCGCTCGGCTCCAGACTCCGGGGAGTCGCGTTCTTGGTGCCCGTGCTGTTGCTCCGCAGGCGGATGCGGTTCAGGCTGACGAGATCGGCTGCGCAGAGGGGAGCAGGGAGAGTTTGGGGATGTGGAGAAGACACCCTGGCCCACACAGGACCCTAGGATTTCAGCTTCTCTATTTCCATGTCTCTGTAACCCCTGGAATTCTTCAGTGTTTAACTCCAGACTCCACAGACAGAGCTGAGCTCCTGCTCTCCCATTTTGACACAAAACAATTCCTCTGCAGCCCCAAACTCAAGGACACCTCCCTGTGCCAGGCCCCAAGAATGGAAACAACAGATGGGAGATTGGAGTTTTTTCATTCCTGACAGCTGAATGGAGGATTAAGCCCTTTGATTGCAAATGGACAAAAGTGAGAAAGGGTGAAAAGCCGTGAGCCATTGTCCATTGTGGGTGCAGCCCCTGGCTGGGCTGGGACTGCCCTGGATGGCCCTGAAGGCCCTGCAATAACAGAACTGCTTTGGATTCTCTCCATTCTGTCCAGGTTCTGATTTAGGTAAACCCAGATCAGGCATCAGCTGCCCTAAGATCATCCCACACCAGTGCCCACAGCTACACACCGGACAGCGCCGACTGCTTCACCGCACCGCCGGTCCCCGCGTCTGAGTCTCCCACCACGAATTTGGGTCTCTCTGGCTTGGAGGACGCCACACAAGGGCTCTCATCCTCCGAGGAGAAGGCAAACTTGGGCATGGTGTCCAGGCTGAGGGTGCTGGGCAGCGCTGTGGGGCTGTGGCTGCGCTCGTGCCGGGAGCTGTACGGCGTGACGCTGCCGGACGTCCAGGAGCGGAGGCTGCGTGGGATGAGCAGGGGTGCTCAGGACAACCCAAAATGGGCGAAGGGGGTGGCACTGAGTGTCCCACTGACCCCTCAGTAACAGCACAAACCCTCAGTGCCACCACAAATGATGTCAGCCCAAATCCTCGCTCCCGGCACCAACCCTCAGTGTTGGCACAAACCCTGGTCCTGGCACAAGCCCTGGTCCTGGCACAAGCCCTGGTCCTGGCACAAGCCCTGGGCACTGACATGGGTGGGTGAGTCCACCCCAGCAGCACAGCCCCCGCTGACCACTCACCGGGGCTCAGCGCCCGCCGGCCGGCCCTTGTCCTCATCTCCCGAGTGCCGGTCCCAGCGCTCCTCTTTGTCATCGCAGTGACTCTTTTCCGAGGAGGACAGGCTGAGGGTGGAGTTGACCGCCAGGAATTCTGAGCTGCTGTACACCTGAGGGGAGAGCAGCAGAAATTTGGCAACACTCTGGTGTCAACCTTGACACCGAGGCTCGGCACGGATGCACCGGCTGTGGTGCCAAAGCGTTTTTGGTGCTGGAGGAGGGGCTGGGGCACCTTGCTGAAGCGGTGGGAGCAGGAGGAGAACTGCCCGATCTCCACTGATGATTCCTCGTCGTTGGTTTCCTCATCCTCCGAATCCAGGTGGCGATACCTCTCGGAGCGAGCTGCAAGCCAGAGCCCGAGGGGGAAGGGGTGTCACCCTGCCTGCAGCACCCTACAGCTGTGGGGCCAGGTGGGACCCACACCCACAGGGTCACAGCCCAGTCCCAAATGCCAATTTTTGGGGGAGAAGTCATTAAGGGTGAGCAGCCTGGAAAGGATTGTGTCACCTTTGTGACCCAGCTTCACCCAGGAGATTTTTTTCATCTCCCATGGGAGCATCCCAGATGGGATGATGGATTGGCAGAGGGGGAGAAGGGATGGGTTTGGCCTCACTGTCGAAGTAGCTGGTGTCATCCTCCGACTCCAGCTGGGGGATGAACTCAGCCTTCTGCCGCAGCAGCCCGTTCCAGTCCAGGTGGAGGAAGAAGGAATGGTGCTTCACCTCGTGGGCACCTCCTGCCAGGATCAGAAAGCCACGTCAGGGGCACAGGGTAGGATCTGGGATGCTCCCACTCCCATCCCAAACAGCACAGTCTCTCCTCCACACATCAAATGGCTTAAAACAGGACGGGCCAGAGCCCTGAGCAGGCTTCCTGGGGGGATCCCTGAGCAGGAGACCAGCTCTGAGCACCCTCAGAGTGGCAGGATATGCTTTAAAATGAAGCCTGATGGGAATCAGGGTGCCAGGTCACCCCCAGAGCTGCTGCCCTGCGTACCCGTGCCCAGGCGCTCGAGGGGACACTGCCTCAGCAGCCGCGTGATCAGGTCCTGGGCGTCTGAGGGAAGAGCCTCGTCCCCTTCTGGCCACATAATTTCATCTGCAAAGAGGAAAAGGGGTTTGGAGAGTCTGAAAGGGTTTGGATGCTTTTAGGCAGCAGGAAAGTCCCCGGGGAGCTGCAGCAGGGGAAGTGTTCACTCAGAGTGGGAACCAAAGCTTGAGGAGCCTCCTCTTTGCTCAGCCGAGCAGGACAGGGAGGAATGAAGCTCAAGGATGAGCCTCTGCTGCTGGGAACAGCAAAGCTGCCCCTGGCACTCACCACTGATGACCTGGCCGAAGAGCTCCTCGGGGGTGTCTCCGAAGAAGGGCACGCAGCCCACCAGGAACTCGTAGAGGATGATGCCCATGGCCCACCAGTCCACGGGTTTGCCGTAGCCCTGGATGAGGATGACCTCGGGGGCGATGTACTCCGGGGTGCCACACACCTACGGGGCAAACAGGGGCTGACACCTCTGCAGTGACCTTGGTGACATGGCCTGGGGCTGTCCCAGAGCCTGGGGTGGCCGGTCAGTGGCATGGAGTGGGACTGGTACCTGCTTGTCCATGAACTCCCGCGTGTCCTTCTCCATGTGCCCCTCGTACAGGTTGGTGGTCATGTTCATCAGGCCGATCTTGGACAGGCCAAAGTCTGTCAGCTTGATGTGGCCCATGGAGGTGATGAGCAAGCTGCAGGGGAAGAAAGACACCCCAAAACGCTGCTGGTTGGTTCTGGGGACACCTGAGAAGGACCAGCTGCCCCCAAGGACCTCTGGTCCTGAATCAACAGCACAGAATCAGTCTCTGGGCAGCAAAACCCACTGCAAAACCCTTCCCCACCTAAACCCAACCCCAGCCCTGCTCGGACCCGACCCACAGCCTCACTTGTCAGGTTTGAGGTCACGGTGCACGATGCCATAATTGTGCAGGTACTCCAGGGCAAGGACGGTCTCAGCGAAGTACATCTTGGCCATGTCGACGGGCAGAGGGCCCATGTTCTTCAGCAGGGTGGCACAGTCCCCTCCTGTGGGGACACGGGGGGCTCAGAGAGGGCAGGGAGCTCAGCAGACCCAGCAGGTTCCCAGCCAGACCCTTTGAGCAGCCAAACCTCGACCACAGGGCACAGACACTCTCCTGGGTGACTATGGCCACCACCTTCATCAAGGTGACACTCAGGAGCACAAAAGCATCTCCTCTGCTCCCTGGAGCAGGGCAGGGCAGGAGATGTGTCCACGTGGTGTCCTTGTGGCCCAGACTTTGACACTGTCCCCTCGTCCCTGCACCGTCCAGCCCTGCTCTCACCTTCCACGTACTCCATGACCATGCAGAGGTGGCGCTTGGTCTCGAAGGAGCAGAACATGCTGACCACGAAGGGGTTCTCGGCGAAGGTGAGGATGTCCCTCTCCACGAACACCTGCTGGATCTGGTTCCTCAGGATCAGGTTCTGCTTGTTGATCTTCTTGAGGGCGAAGCGCTGCCGCGTTTCCCTGTGCCTCACCAGGTACACGGCCCTGGAGGAACAACTGGAGCTCAACACACGTCCACCAGCACTGACCACACCACGGGACTGGGACAGGGAGGGCTTTGGGGTCATGGACAGGTGGAGACACCCATAGGAGCTCCCCAACTCACCCATAAGCTCCATTGCTGATCAGCTTGATGGTCTCGAAGTCGCCCTCGCAGGGCTTCCTCCGCGGGACGGCGACTGAAGGCTGGCTCTGAGGAAAACGCAGGTTTTTGATGATTCCCGGCAGGAATTCTCCCAGCAGCATCACCTACCACCTCCAAAAGCTTCTCTTTGGGTCAGAGCCCTCTCCAGCCACAAACCCCAAAGCAGAAGCCCGAGATGCTCTGCAGATCAAGAGCCCCCTCTGAGCTCTGTCCACTCAAGAAGCCGAACGAGGGACTGTGAGATCTCCACCCCCAAATACATCAACCACCCTTGAGGACAAGCCAAGTGCCATCTCCCAGGCTAGGACAGCTGCAAGGAGCTCTGCTGTGGGGTGAGGCAGCAGGTGGGACACGCAGGTAGGACTGCACTCACCTCACAGGTGTCGTCGTTCTCCGGCGTGATGGTGTTCCCGCTGTCAAAGTGATCCAGCTGCCCCATTTCTGCAGGTGACAGGCATGGATTTCACCTTCCTCATGCTCGACCCCCCACCAAAATCCCCCCCTGCCCAACCACTCTCCCTCCAAACTCGGACACCCCACGGGGGTTTAGCCACGTGCTTTGTTTGAGCTGTCGTACGGAGAAATTCAGGTCATGGCGTTAAGAGGTTCAAGGCGAGGTTAAACTTTTATATAATTCTTTTTTTGATACTCACTCCTGCGTTCTCCAGGGATTATGATTCCCCCCCCAGGGCCGCGGATTAAGTGTTTTTGAGCTTAATCTGCTTTGCTGAACGTGTTGGAAGCAATAATAAGGGATGTGGGGCTGGCCAGAAGGTCTTGGCCATCATCCTGCTCCTGCTGTGACCTCCCCTGCCACGGCACCAGCACAGCCCTGCAGGTCCCCCTGACACCTTCCAGTGCTCAGTCGTGACCACCAGTGGCCAAACTGGGAGCCCACCTCCTGCTGCAGCCTCAGAGCCCCCAGCCCAAGTGCTTTCCTACCCTCCAGAGGGTCCTTGACGAGCCCCAGTTGGCTGATGATGTAGCGGGGAATGTCGGTTTTTATGCCCTGCCCGACCTTGGCGTGTCCTTCTGCAGCTTCCAGGAGATGGTAAAACTCCTCTGGGTCAAACTCCTGGATGGGAGAAACCAAACACAGTCGAGGAGAGGGATTTTACAAAGTATTTCCTCTAAGCCTTGTAGGTGACAGCTGTGACTGGGGACAAGCCCTGGATGCATCATTTCCACCATCATTCCCCCATCGTTCCCCTATCATTCTCCATCATTCCCCCATCATTCCCCCATCATTCTCCCATCATTCCCCTATCACTCCCCATCATTCCCCATCATTCCTCATCATTCCCCATCATTCCCCTATCATTCCCCATCATTCCCCCATAATTCCCCCATCATTCCCCATCATTCTCCATCATTCCCCCATCATTCCCCTCATCATTCCCTCATCATTCCCCATCATTCCCATCATTCCCCATCTATTCCCATCCATTCCCCAATCGTTCCCATCATTCCCCATCATTCCTCCATCTTTCCCAATCATTCCCCATGTCATGGGTGTTGGAAAAAAAAAAGTGGTTCCATGAGTTGGCCTCGATGGGAAAACAAAGGGAGATGAAAATCTCCTTCTTCCTGCTGAAGGAACCGCAGCACAAGGTGAGTGCTTTAGAAATTCAGCATATTAGTAAAAAAAAAAAAAAAAACCTGAAATCACAGAATCACAGAATGGTTTGGGACCTCAAAAATCATCTCATTCCAACCCCATGAGCAAGGACACCTTCCACTCCACCCAGGTTGGTCCAGGCCCCATCCAACCTGGCCTTGAGCATTTCCAGAGCATCCTGGAGGCTTTACCTCCTCTGTGGGCTGGCACAGACCATGAAAGAAAAAACAGGAGCTTCCACGTCTTACCAGACACTCCAGGAGTCGAGCAGGGCGGGAGATGATGATCAGCAGCTTCCTCACCAACTGGTCGATGAACTTCACCTCCTCACTCTCGGAGCGCTCCTGAGCCTGCCGGGAATGGAGACAGAAGCCAGGTGTCTCTTGGTGGCCTCAGGAGGTGTCACCAGGCGGGGATCCACCCCATACTCACATCTCGGAGCATCTTCTCCAGTTTCTCCTGCAGCTCCATGAAGTAGCGGGAGGTGATGAGAGCTCCCTGGGACTTGGCCAGGCAGTCACGGGCCAGCTCGATGATCTGGTGGTGGATGAAGCCCAGCACGCCGTCAGCCAGGGGCAGGGTGCTGCTCGGGGCAAAGTTCCTGATGGTGTCCTGCAGCCGCTCTTCCATCTGGGCTGTGGCCTGCAAGGTGAAGGGTGGTGATGTCCAAGGGCTCATGTCCCTGTGACATGGGTTTGGCCAGCCAGGAGCTCATCCCACAACCTGGAGTGGGTTTGGCCAGCCAGGAGCTCATCCCACAACCTGGAGTGGGTTTGGTCAGTCAGGATCTCATCCTGGGTCTGGTCAGCCAGGATCTCATCCTAACCCCTCCTGCATTGGGTTTGACCAGTCAGGATCTCATCCTGACCCCTCCCGCATTGGGTTTGACCAGTCAGGATCTCATCTTACCTCCTAGATTGTGTTTGGACAGCCAGGATCTAATCCTGGGTTTGGCCAGCCCAGATCTCATCCTACAACTTCCTACACTGGGTTTGACCAGCCAGGATCTCACCCCACCACCTACACAGGGTTTGGCCATCCAGAATTTCATTCTGCCACCTGGGTCGTGTTTGGACAGCCGGGATCTCACCCTGCCACCTCCTGCATTGGGTTTGGCCATTTAGGATCTCACCCTACAACTTCCTGCAGCTCAAACACCCACATGGACATCATGTCCCCATCTAGACCCAGCTTCCAGCAGGCTGAGAAAGCTCCACCAAAGCTTCAGAGACCTCTGCCTGCTGGTGTGACAGGGCAGACCCACAGGTTTATTTTACATTTCCAGTGTCCCCAGCACCCCCAGTATCTGCCCACGCATTCCACACTCCACGGGGGTTGTTCTGGAGAAGATGAGATGCTATCAGGATGTCACGAAGGCACCAAAAAAACCCTCCTCTCCCAGGTCCTGGCAGTTACCTTGGGGAACCTCTCCTTGTAGACATGGTTCATCATCACCACCTCATTATCGAACGTTCCGCTCGTCCGTCCAGGGCTGCGCAGGGAGGGAGGAAAGCAGAGGCATTTCGAGGTTTTGCATCTATGCAAATGTTCACTGACCACAGAGAGCAGTTTGTTCCCTCCTCCTTGTGATTCCAGAGGGTCAAAGCTCATCCACGTGGAGCCATCAGCCTTGGGCCAGCACTCCCAGCCCCTGGGTGTGGTCCAGGGAAGGCTGACCTCCCACAGACCCAGGTCCCCAAACCCAATCAGCCCCAAACAGAAACTCACAGCCAAGAAAAACTGAAAATCCCAAACATCTGGAACCTTTCCAAGTCACTTGGAAATACAGAGCTGAGAAGTCCTCAGGAAATCCAGAGTTCCATCAGCCCGCTTGGCTTTGAAGAACGAGCTCGTCCTTTCCTTCCTCTGGATCCCACCATTTCTTGCCATCATTGCCCTTTTTGCAGCTCACAAAAAACCCCAACTGGATGCAGGAACTTCATTAAACATGGGTTTTGTCCTTCCCTCACTCAACACTGCTCCTCCCAGGGCCCTGCTGGTGATCCCGTTATGCAAAGCGAGTCGCAGGAGCAGCCAGCAACTCATTAACCACTATAAAATAATAAATGGGGTGATTAAAACCAGCCCCAGCTCCAGCCTTTGCTTTGCCAGCTGCAGAGCTGCCACCCCCTCGGTGAAAACCCTGCCTTTTAAAAGCCCTGTCAGATAATTAATTTGATTTTAGTGAAATTTCAGCCGGCAACACGCAGGGCTGTGGCTCTGCCTGTGGTAGCAAAGAGGGTTGGGAGATTTTCCAGAGGGAAAAGAGGATTTAACCAAATTATCCCCAGGTTCTGGTGCTGGACAAGTAGGTGGCCTTGGAGCAGAAACAGCAGTTCCACAGGGTCAGCTCACACAGCCCTAAGGCCAGTGGCTTGATGCTTTCTCCAAATTTTCCTCTCCCCAGCCCAAAAATGCCTATTCACCGGCACTCGGGTGTAGGTGGTGTTGTGTTTTTTTTGTTTGTTTGTTTTGGGGTGGGTTTTTTTGGGTTTTTTGGGTTTTGTGGTTTTGGGTGGTTTTTTTTTTTTTTTTTTTCAAAGGAAAAAACAGCCCACAACAAAGGAGTTCTTGTCCGAGTACAGAAATGGGATTTTGAGCCTTTCAACAGCCTGAGAAGATGTACATGCTTGGGCTTCTGCTGGTGATCCCCTCCTCACCATCAAAATCATTCAGACAACTGAGCAAAGGCTTCAAACTAAATGCTGTGGCAAAAATCCCACTTTCTGCAGCTTCAGCCCTCAGGTACTGCCTGCTACCAGGAGAGCAGTGCCATGGCCCCACAGCCGAGAAGGTGCTGAGAACCAGACCTGAATGCCCTTGGAGTTTAGGATCACAGAATCATGGAATAGTTTGGGACATCTTCCACAAGACCAGGTCGTTCAGAGGATGAGGCACCTGCAACCTCAAGCCACAGTTTCTCCTTTTCCCCTTTCACAAGTGGAAAACCCATATCAGGGTTTGGGACAGGCTTAGGAGGACCAGGACACCCCAGGAAGAGCTCATGAGAGGATGCTCTGGATGTGCCAGCTCTTGGTGGACCATCCTGGCAGCTCCATGGGTGTCTCCCCAACAGCTGAGAAGGTGCTGAAAACCAGACCTGAATGCCTTTGGAGCTCAGGATCACAGAATCATGGAATGGGACACCTTCTGCTAGACCAGGTCGTTCAGAGCCCCATCCACCCTGGTCTTGAACATTTCCAGGGAAGGGGCACCTGCAACCTCAAGCCAAAGTTTCTTCACTTCACTGCAAGGGGAAAATCCACATCAGAGGTTGGGACTGGGACACCCCAGAAAGAGTTCCTGAAAGGGCAGAGGATGCTCTGGACATGCCAGCACTCGGTGCACCCTCCTGGAAGCTCCATGGGTGCCTTCCCAGGTGAGAGATTTCTCATTAAATGTCATCCCAGACGTGTAACCATCATCTCCAGCCTGTCCATCACCTTCAGAGCCAGCACAGATTGGCTCTGCAGCACAGCAGGGAGGGCAGGGCTCGGCTGGACAATGATGGAGACTTCCAGAAACTTCCCAGAGGAGCCAAATCAAACCACCCCAGTGCTGTACCTGAGGCTCCTGGATCGTGGGCGCAGGCAGGGCGAGTGCCGGCCCTCCTCGTCCGTGACGCTCTCCGTACTGCGGAAATGCTTAGAAAGGAAATGCAGCTCGTCGGGGGTGGGCTGGTACGGCAGCTGGTGCAGGCGCTCCTGGGAGGATGAAGATGACTGGGGAGAGAGAGAGGGGATGAGGGACATCAGGGGTGGGGTGGGGAAATGTCACCTGGAGATTCTTAGGGGGTGGGAATGCTG
>CM019235.1:1589959-1601409 GCA_009741485.1 Malurus cyaneus samueli | reverse complement strand
TTTTCTTCCTATTGCTGCTTCGGCAACTGGGGAGGGAAAAGAGGGAATTAATTCATTATATATCACACATAAATTATTAATAAGTTAATTAATTAATCAATCACAGCCAGAGCTGGAAGGGCTCAGGCACGTGAGGAGCTGCTCGTGGGTGAATTCCTGCGCCAGGGAACATTGCTGCCACCCCACTGATTGCAGATCTCCTGCCACGGGGAAGATCCATCCCCAGACAGAGATGGGAGGACGGGGTTATTTTTATTTTTATTATTTTTAACAAAGAACCGTCTCGCCAAGGCCCCACTTCTCATTTTGGCAGAGGCAGGAGGCCCCTTGGGCAATGGCCCCCAGGGCAGGAATAGAAAAAGGGATGTAAAAGGAGGAAGCGATGGAAATGCCAAGAGGCCACAACCCGGCTTGCTCCATCACATGGAAAATGCCCCTATAAATCCTACAAATCCCCCTACACTTTATGGTCCCCACATCACAGCACAGAGGACGGTCCCAGCCTCCTGAGATTTTGCAGGAATTTGTGGGAATTTTCTCTCGGCAGCAGGAGGGAGCCACGTGCACCAGCACCAGCTGAAAAGCAGCACCCTGACACCCCAAAACTGCCCCAAAATCCCATCCTGGAACCACAGCCCAGCACCCCCAGATCAGCTCTGCAGGGCCACATTCAACACGAGCTGGGTCTTCCTATCCCCATCTCGGTTCCCACCCTCCCAATCCTCACAGAAATTTCATTTTTCCTTTCAGCTGCCCTGCAAATTCCTCCAAAATCCCAACTGCTGCAGCCCCACTCCTGTCATACCCCACTCCCACATTTCAACCCCATTGCAGTGGGCTCATTTCAGTTCTCCTTCACTCTGCCAAGAGGAAACTGCAAATCCCCACGGCCCAGAGCAGAAGCTCGAGCACGAGGACAACCCTCCCCTTCCTCCATTTCCGCTTCCTCCGGCTGCAGATTCTGCAAAGACACTGAATTTCCTCAGCAGGCTGGGAACAGGAACCCACATAGATGCTGCTAATTAAAGGACATCGTTAAAACACCACACCACGGCCACCAACACCCACGGCACCCTGGGGATGAACTGGAAGAGAAGGGATTCTCCAAAGATCCCAAAAATAGAAGTGAGCAGCAGGTGTGTCTCATCCAGGGTGGGAAGGACGGTGTGGCACAACAGGTGCCACCATGGGGATGGGTGGGCAATGCCAGTGAGGAGTGGTCAGAGCTCCACACGGATGGTCAGGGCTCTACACGAGTGGACAGAGCTCTGTAAATATGGACGGAGCTCCACACGAGTGGACAGAGCTCCACACACGTGGATAGAGCTCTACACGAGTGGACAGAGCTCTACACAGGTGATCAGAGCTCCACACGCATGGTCAGAGCTCCACATGCATGGAAAGAGCTCCACATGAGTGGACAGAGCTCCACATGAGTGGACAGAGTTCTACACAGGTGGTCAGAGCTCTACACGCATGGACAGAGCTCCACAGGCATGGACAGAACTTTACACCAGTGGACACAGCTCCACACACATGGTCAGAGCTCCACATGCATGGACAGAGCTCCACACAAGTGGACAGAGCTCCACAGATGGACAGAGCTCCACATGTGTGGTCAGAGCTCCACAACTAAGATGGACAGAGCTCCACAGGCATGGACAGAACTCTACACCAGTGGTCAGAGCTCCGCACAAATGGTCAGAACTCCAAACACATGGACAGAGCTCCACATGTGTGTTCAGAGCTCCACATGTGTGGTCAGAGCTCTACACAAGTGGACAGAGCTCCACACACAGAGTCAGAGCTCCATATGCATGGTCAGAGATCCACGCACATGGTCAGAGCTCCACATGCATAGTCAGAGCTCCACACCTGTGGTCAGAGCTCTACAGGAGTGGACAGAGCTCCACACACAAGGACAAAGCTCCACAGGCATAGACAGAGCTCCACACAAATGGACAGAGCTCCATATGCATGGACAGAGCTCCACACAAGTGGACAGAGCAGGGACACCTCCCACTGTCCCAGGCTGCTCCCAGCCCCAATGTCCAGCCTGGCCTTGGGCACTGCAGGGATCCAGGGGCAGCCACAGTTGCTCTGGAATTCCATCCCAGCTCCTCACCACTCTCACAGGGAAGAATTCCTTCCCAAATCCCATCTAACCCCACTCTCCTTCTTGCCTTTGCTGTTTGATTTTCTCACTCAAACATAGGCTTGAACCCCAATTCGAGCTGCAAACTCACAGCCCAGCACCCACAGCTGCCGGATGGGAAACTGAGGCAGCGTGAGAGCCGTGCCCCAGCACCGCAGGGGCACAGGAAGAGCTTTGGGAAGCAGGAGGGCTGCAAAGAGCTGCCAACTCCAGCACTGCTTCCCTGCCAGCGCTGCCACAGGGACCAGGACACACGTGCATCGGTGTCTTGGGGACAAGGAGCTCCCCTTTTCGTCCCCTTTTTCTCCCTCGGTTTCGTTTTGGGAGTGAAAACAAACCTTGAGCGCAGCAAGTTCCAGTAACGGTGACACAGAGCGAGGCCGACGTTTCCTGTTTCCGCGGCGCTCCACCCTCGGCTCCCACAACCATCTTGCGCCACTCCGACCCCCCTCCGCCTGACACATCATCCCCAGCTGGTTCCCATCCTTCCCGCACGGAAACCTCGGGCTAAAAACGAGCCCCAGGGCACAGAGGAGCTGCCGGGTTCCGATGGCAGGAGCTGGGGCCGCTGCCCGCTCTGCCTCCATCACCTAATTGCACATTTGGTACCAAAAATGGAGTGGAAAATCGCTGTCAGCATCTCTCTCCCGCGCTGCTCGCGCTGAGGCTGCCTCGGCTGTGTCATCCACGTTTGGAGGGATGTGGAAAGTGTGTGACAGCCAGTGTGACCCCAGAGCCAGGGGCAAAATGATGTGTCACCCATCGGGAGGAGGAATGGGATCGCCCCGCGCCCGCCGGCACCGCGCCGGCCTCGGGAGGGCTGTCCTGGGGCGGGAGACGGAGCAGAACCTGGCAGCTTCACTGAATCCTAAAATATCCTGAATTTGGACGACTGAATCCTAAAATATCCTGAATTTGGACGGGATTCACAAGGATCATCGAGTCCAACTCCTAGCCCTGCACAGGACACTCCAACAATCCCACCTGCGCATCCCTGGGAGCACCAACACTCCCGAACTCCGGACAATTCCTGAGCTCGGGCTGGGTGTTTGATCGATTCCCGAAGGATCAATTCCTGGGGGATCGATTCCCGGGGGGTGAGGGAAGGGCAGGATGCTGCACAGCACAGCGATGATGTCTCTGATGAGCAAAAGGCTCTGCCAGGACCTGGGCGAGCGGGGCTGGGGGGCTCAGGGTCACACCGAGGGTCAGCCACGGCACAGCACAAAGGAGCTGCGGTTCCGCTCCTCTCCAGCGGGATCGCCCCTAAAATTTCCCAGGACGGCAGAGCACCGTGTGGCAGTGCCAGCCCGGTGCCGGACAGGTGAATCCGAGGAAAAAAAGAGGCGTTTTGGGACAAAGTGGGTGCGGGTGGAGGGAGCAGGGCGGGGCCGGGCGGTGATAAGGGAACCGGAGCGATCTCAAAGGGCAGAGCAGGCGGCTGCGCTCCTGCTGCGTGACTGAGAGCACGTGTGGGTGCTGCCAGCTCCTTTCCTCGCTGCCTCCATATCCCCCAACAGCCTGGGGATTTGGGAAAGTGCCACGGATCACCTCGTCCTGGAAAAAAAATGCTTTCCAGTGGGATAAATTTATGCTTAACTATGAAACTCGCTGAAGCAAGCAGCTGCATCCCCGTATTGTGCTCTTTCGGCTTGACCATTTGCTGTCCGTGGATTTTAGTGTAAAGCGCTGGTACTCGAACTTGCCTTTGGGGATGGGGCTTAGTGGCATGATGGTTTGGGCTGTAATGGGGCTGGGATTGAGGAGCAGGAATCTGGGAGTGGTGAATGGCAACAGTCTTGCTGGCAACAGACCTCCCCACAAAACAGTTCTCCTTGACTCGGGCTCCCTCATCCACCCCAGGCCCAAGTAAACCTGACTTCGTGGAATGCCTCCCATGAAACCACCCTGGACAACCATCAACACCTTCCCAAGCAAAACCCAAATACAAGAACCATCTGGAGCCCAGCAACACTCGAAGCACTAGTACCGCTAATACAGAACCCACCCTGGAGCACCAGCAACACCTCCCAAGAGCAAAACCCCAAATACAAACCCACCCTGGAGCACCAGCAACACCTCCCAAGAGCAAAACCCCAAATCAACACCCTACACCACACTCAAAGGCAAACCATATACACCTGAGACCAACCTCCAAGCAACGCCATAAACCAGCTGGCTAGAAATGTTCTCTCAAGAGACACCATCCGAATAAATCAAGGGTTGAGAGTGACAGACTTATTCTTGTTATTGCACCACTGACAAGAAGGCAATCCAGAGCTGCCCGGACCCTTGACGGGGTGCACCCCCAGTAAGTGGGGAGGAAAATTGTACTGGTTAGATCCTCTGGGGCTTGTTTTCCCTGGTGTTGAGGCTGTGCTCAACTCTGGGCAAACCCCGGAAGGAGGAAGAACCCCGTCAGCACCGACCCAGCGCCTCTCCTGCCTCATCTCAGCATCCCCTCACGGGAAATCGGGATCCCTCAAACCTCTTAATCCCACTAAATAACATCATATGCTTTCCGTTAAATAGGCCAGGCCGTTCCTCGCCGTGGATTCTAGGAATGCCGGTGAAAGAAGAGCAAATCCTCTGCCCTTCACGAGAATTACAGCCCGATCACGCTCAGCTGCAGACAGATGACTGCCTAGATCATCTTTCCAATTACACATCGCCTCCCGGGTTGGAAAACCCCATCCAGCGCCTTTTCTTAATTATTGAGTGTCCTCTCTGCCCGTGCCCGGAGGAATTCCCGCATCCCAGGTGAGGCGGGTGCGTTCCCGGCCGGGATGGGATGAGATGGATGCTTTGCCTAAGCAACGGCGCTGCCGTGAGCGGCTCCCACCGACAGCGAGAGACGCTCACAATGGGAATCTCTGGGCGCTGCCTCCGCGCTGCCTCCAGCACCTCTGGCACGCACACAAAGCCTCGCCGCGGTTTGGGAAGAGCTTTGGGAAGCGGGAGGGGCTGCAAGGAACATCGCACAAAGCCCGGGCCGGCTGCAGAGCCCCAAAGCTGCTGGGGGGAGGTCCCAGCCTGCAGCACCCATCCCTGGGGGGCTCAGTGGGGTCTCTGAGCCTCCTGTGTCCCTCCCTGGGGTCACATCCCACCACCCATTCCAGGGGGCTCAGTGGGGTCTCGGTACACCCTGTGTCCCTCCTTGGGGACACACGCCACCAGCTGCCTGTGTTCCTTTTTGGGGACGTGTCCCCCTTTTTGGGGACGTGTTCTCACCAATCCCTTGGGGGCTCAGCCGGGTCTCTGTACCCCCTGTGCCCCTCATTGGGGACACATCCCCTCACCCATCCCTGGGGGCTCAGTGGGGTCTCTGAGCCGCCTGTGTTCCTTTTTGGGGACACGTTCCCCCACCCACTTTTGGGGGGCTCAGCGAATACTCTGAGCCTCCTGTGCCCTCCTTGGTGACACGTCCCACCAGCCTGCCCGGGACAAGCCTGGCCCTGTCGCTGGAGAGCCGGGGTACCCCCTTTGCACCTCATTTTCGCAGCCTCTCCCCCACCGCCCCAGCCCCGCTGCCAAGTGGGGTGGGAATCCTTTACCCCCCGAAATCCTGGCCCCTTCCCACCCCTCCAGGCACCCTGGGGACCCTCGCCCTGGCTCAGGCCATGTGCTGTCCATCCCATCAGTAGTGTCCACCTTGTCATGGGGGCTCACAGGAGTGTTTCCCCCTCCCCAACCCACACATGCAGAGCACCCCAAAACCTGCATCCCCTAATGCCCTGGGACTCTAAACCCCACACACCCCATGGCTCTGGGCTCCCAACAAACCCACCCGGTGACAGTGACACACAGCCCATCCCACCCTGCCACCCTCGGGGTCTGGAGGGTGCTCCCTCAGTGCACAGCACCCCCCAAAACGATGGATCTGTGGGGTACAGATCCCCAAATCACACAGGTGGGTGTGCACCACTGATGGACAGAGCACCCCACAGCCACGTGTTACCCCTCCCCAGTGCTGAGAACCCCCCAAATCACACACCCCTTCCCCAAATCACACACCCTGATGTAATGGAAACAGAGCGCTTAGTACCAGACAGGAACAACAGAGCGAGGAGGAGAGAAAGTGGCGTTTGAGGAGACGTACACAAAACATAAAGAACGGAGAGTGTTTGCCACTCGAAGGGTTTAACAAGAAGAAACCCGGGTGCCGGGCAGGTGCGGCGCCGTGCCGCGGGTGCCACGGGGCACAGGGCGGGGTGTGACCGCCGGTGCCAGCTCACCTGGTGCACCTTGTCCCCGGGGCACAGCGCGGCTGGCACACGCCGCAGGGCCCTGCTGTCACCTCCACCGGTGGGGCACAGAGAGGGGATTGTGGCATTTGAGAGGGGCACTCACCCCCTCGAGCAGCCCCCCTCACCTTCAGCCCACGGTGGAGCACAAAAGGTGACCAAGGAGGTTTCCCGGGTGCCACCCCCGCTCCCATCACAGCCCCCAGCCTGCTCTCGAGGTTCCTCTTCACGACAAAGGTGCTCAGAGCCCGAGCTTGAGCTGCCACCACAACATTCCCATTGGGCCCCCCCAAAATGGACCGGTCAGAGGCAGAATAACGCCAGCAGCGCAGCCAGGCTGGTTTGAGGTCAGCAGGGCTGGGCACAGACCCCAGCTACATCATCCCCTGCATCCCATCACAGACAGTAGTTCCCTTTTGGGGCGCCCCAGGACATTCCTGGTGGAGGGGTTCCATTTTTCTGTCCCCATCTCCACCTCTCCCCCCTCATTCCCTGGATCAGGTGGGAGGGTTTGGGGGGGCCTTACCTCCAGTGGTGCAGGGTTAGTAAGGGGCTGCAGGGGCTGCAGGGGCTGCAGGGGCTCAGCAGCGTCGGGCTCTGGCTGCTCGGAGACAAGCTGCAAGGCAAGACGTGCCGGCGCCGTGTCAGCGGCTGATGGATGGCGCTGGTGGCCCCTCGGTGGCCCTGTCCCCTGGGTCTGGAGGCGGCCAGGGGTCCAGAGCAGAGGGGACATGGGCTGGAGGAGGGGTCAGGCAGAGCTGGAGGGGGAGCGCAGAGGACAGCGGGGACACTGCAGGGTCTGAGGCTGTGGCGGGCAGGGACAGCGGGTGGTCTGGGCTGTGGCGGGGACTGTCACCGGGGGTCGGCTGTGACTGCAGGGAAAAGGAGCGGGACCTGCGGCCCGTGGGCGGGGATGCCGCGGGACGGGAAGGACCGGATGGGGAGCGCCGGGACCGGGGAAGCAGCGGGACGGGATCCGGGGGTCCGCCGCCCTCCCCGGCCGGTGCCGACCCCCGCCCGCCCCGGCTCCGACTCACTCCAAGGTCAGCGAGGGGATCTTCAGCCTGTCCCGACGCGACTTCATACCGCCCGCGCCGCCCCGCTCCCGCTCCCCGCCCGCTCCGCTCCCGCCGCACCGGCTGCCCGCGCTGGGCGGCTCCTGCGGGCGGGCGGGCGCACCGGCGGCCCGACGGGGCTCCTGGCTCCCGGGCCCGGCCCCGGGCCCGCCCGCCCGCGGCTCGGCACGGCCGGCCGGGGCACCACGCGCACGCACGGCACGGCACGGCACGGCACGAGCGAGCAGCCGCCCCGGCTCCTGACCCGGCCCGCCCCGATTCGGACCTCCCGGGCATTGCCGGGGCGCGGCCTGCTGAGACCCGACGCCAGTCGGCCCCATACGGCCCCAGTACAGCCCCAGTTGGCCCAGTGCGGTCCCAGTACGGCCCCAGTGCATCCCTAACAGTGCCGGCATGGCTGCTGTGCATCCCCAGCACAGCCCCGGCGCGCTCCAGCACAAAAACCCAGTGCGGCTCTGCAGCAGCCTCCAACCACACACCAGTGCACCCCAGTACATCCGAGTACTGGTTAGAGCACCCCAGTACACCCCAGTACTGATTACGACACCTCAACACTGGTTACAACACCCCAGCACACCCCAGTAAACTCCAACACTGCTTAGAACACCCCAAAACACCTACACCAGAGCAGAGCACATCCCAGTACACCCCAGCACACCCCAGTACATCCTAGCACATTCCAGTACATCCCAGCACATTCCAGTACATTCCAGTACATCCCAGCACATCCCAGTACACACCAGTACCTCCCAATTCATCCCGGTACACCCAGCAACATCCCAGTACACCCCAGCATACACTCAATCAGGTCCCTCCAGTATCACAGAACATGAGGTTGCCACCCTGGATTTGGGCACAACAAGCCCTGCTGCCATTCAACAGCCATCCCTGCTGCCACCCCCGGTGCCAGCGCTGTGTCCCCAAGTGTGACCATCCCGGTGACACCCCACCCCTCGCCCCAGGTGACCCAGCTCGGGCACTTACGCTCTTCCCCGGCGCGGCAGGCTCAGCTCCTTCTGCAACGAGAAAAGCGAGAAGCGGGGTCAGAGTGCAGCCCTGGGGGTTTGGGGGCGCCCACCCGGACCCCCGCTCCTGCCAGCCGCACCCACACAGCCACAGCACCCCCGCTGCCACACCAGGCTGTCACAGCGGGTCACAGTGGCAAATCACCCATCCAGGGCCAGCATGAGGGGACATCTTCCAGTGTCCCGAGGGCTGCTGGCCCTATGGGCAGGCCCGGGAGCGATGGCACCAGGGCAGAGGAATGGAAGCAGCACCCATGTGGGCCCCAGGGTGGTGGCTGTGCCCTGTCCCCTCCTGTGCCCCCCACCCCGGCAGTGGGAGCAGTCAGCACCCCCCTACATTATTTATTTTTCCAACCTCTGGGAATATTTCTCGTGAGAGCTGTTTGCTCACAGGTGGTGCAAGGGGCCAAAGGGCAGCTGGGGACAAGAACCCTGGCCTGTGCCATCCTCCCGGTGTGCTGGGCACTGTCTGGCCCCGGCACTGCCCCGGTGCCCCCCCGTACACCGCCAGTCACCCCACAGAGTGTCACAGATACCAACAGCACGCTGCGAGGGGCACAGTGGGGACAGGCTGATGCGTGCCCTGGCACACCGTGGGATGCGGGGACATGTGGCAGCTGTGAGCGCTGATTAATGCCCCATCATTGCCCTGATCCTGTGCCCATCATCCCCCTGAGCAGCTCAGACCCATTTTTGGACAGGCACGGGGGTCCCTGCGGGCAGGGGCGGCTGCCACCCGTGTGGGGACACCCAGCAGCACCCGTACCTCCCCCAATCCCCGGGGCAGCCGTGCCCCATCGCACTGCCCACGCCACGCAGCCCCTGTGGAAATCCCGGGATTGGGGCGCGCTGCTACGCAGTGATGCAGCAGCATTGCCATGGCAACGGGTGACATCATGCCTGGGTGCACAGGGACGCGGCAGCCCCGGGGCCCACGGGTGCGTGTCTGCCCCGGGGTGGCGTGGGTGCGGGGACAGGGGGGTGTGGGTGTCCCTGTGCCCCCAGCGCGGGGTGACCCCAGGCCCCGGCCGGGTAAGGGGATTGGGGTTCTTACAGGGACGGGAGCCCCCAGCACCCTCACCCAGCGCTGCTGTCACCCATTCCGGACCCCCACCCACCCCCGGAGCTGTGCCACCGGCCACCAGCCCCCGGCAGGGCAGGAGGCAGAGGAGGGTCACACCGAGGGATTTACTGCTCCGGTGGGACAGTGGCACAGAGCACTGTCCCCTCTGCTCACCCGCACCCATCTATGGGGCAGAGAATCCATGGCACCCAACACCCTTCGCTGCCAGGAGCGCTCCAGCCACGCTGTGTCCCCAGGGACACGCAGAGCATCCCCCGGTGACCCTGGGGACCCATGTGGGGCAGTGTCACAGGGCCAGCACCCACAGAGTGCCTGATACACCCGTCCAGCAGGTACATCTGCCATCGGCAAGTCCCAGTGAGAGCCGGGATAACCATCAGCTGATCCCTGGGAGGACAGCGTTAGGGGACAGCACCGAGGGTGGCATCAGGGCTGGCATTAGGAACAGCATCGGATGGCATCGGGCACGGATGGCATCAGGGACAACATGGTCATCAGGGCACATGGCATCAGGAAGCATGGGGGTGGCAACAGGAACAGCATCGGGAACAGCATTGGGACAGCGTCGGGGATGGCATCGGGGCTGACATAGGGCTGCCATCAGGGAAGCATCGGGGACACCACCAAGGATGGCATCAGGCTGCCATCAGGGTTGGCATTAGGAACAGCATCGGGGATGGCATCAGGGACAGCATGGGGATCAGTGGGACAGCATTGGGACAGCATTGGGACAGCATCGGGGATGGCATCGGGACAACATCGGGGATGGCATCAGGGACAACATCGGGGATGGCATCAGGACAGCATGGGGACAGCATTGGGATAGGACAGGGACAGCAGTGCTGCTCAGCGCTTTGGGACCGAGTCCCTGGGGGCAGCCCCTGGCCAAACCTCCAGCCACGGCGGTGCGGGCACCCAGCCGGGTCCCACGGCCCTGACCTCCCGGGACTGCCCCCAGCCAAGAGCCCCGGAGCCCTCGGCCGTGGCTCTGTCCATCCGCAGCCGCGGGGAGGCAGCTCCCGCGCCGGGCTCTGTGCCGGGCTGAGCGTGCAGCGGAGCGCAGCTGCCCGCGGAGCTGCCAGCTCGGATGAAGGCAGCGCCGTGCCATCCTCCAACCGCCCCGACAGCTCCGCCCGGGCCCCCGGATACTGCAGATGGGGATGGAGGCGTCAGGTCACCCGGAAAATCCGGCTCAGCGCTCGGTTCTGCGAGCCGGGGGGTTCCCGGTCATCACCGTCCGAGCACGGCGGCAAGCAGGGGCAGGATGGGCAGGGAGGATGGCACTCGCTGTGCCCGTGGATGCAGAGGGGCTCAGAGCGGAGCTCGCACAGCGCTCCGGCACGAACCGGCACCGGGAGCCGGGCTGGAGGGACCGCGGGGCTCCCACGGGAGATCCCACACCGTTGGGTACCCACCACCAACACTCGGGACACGGCTGGGGCTCACGGGTGGGTGACCCGCTCCTGTCCCACCTGTCCCACGCTGCTCACACACAGCACCCACCCCGTGCCCCCGCAGCACCCACCTGTCACCCACCTGTCACACAGACCCACGCGGAACACCCCACTCCCACACGCAGCACCCACTTTCCGCTCACACACACGCAGAGCACCCAACTCCCACTCGCAGCACCCACCTCTTGCACACGCAGAGCACCCCCCTGTCACTCGCAGCACCCACCTCTTGCACACGCAGAGCACCCCCCTGTCACCCGCAGCACCCACCTCTTGCACACGCAGCGCCCGCTCCACACGCACCCGGAGCACCCCCTTTGCGCACCCACCTCTCAACTTACAGCCCCCACCCCGCGCAGACCCGCATCCCCGACACCCACCTCCACCCAGCACCACCTCCCACCCGGAGCAC